>JBBPJW010001216.1:0-13872 GCA_038088935.1 Pulveroboletus aff. viridisquamosus
GAAGATCTGGATCTCATCTGAGATCTGCCACATCATGTGACCAATACCTTGTGCAGGGGAATACTCTGAATATAGGAAATAGGACTTAGACCTTAGCCTAGGGTTTGCCTTGTATGGCAACTCGTTCACACGATCACGTGCAACTGATCTCATGACCAGCGCATCACATGCTCTAGGGTTCCCATGGTCACGTGAGACCGCTGTGTTAGGCTGAAGCTGTAACACATATAGAGTCATGGAGATTGTTGTCAAGACAGTGCTTGTATTCTTTAGTCATGAGTTTTCCATCTTTTTTTAGCTTGGATGACAAGTATTGTCTCAGAGAGATGGAAGGTTTAGAAGAGTTAGGGGTACTGGCTGATTTAGCCTTTGACTTCTTAGAGCCAGAGGATAAAGCAGAAGAAGCAGAGTATTTGTTGAAGATCTTAGAAAGATTAGACAATTTTCCTTGGCAGCTGATTTCAGATCTATGCTGTTATATTCTAGACCATCAAGTTTACTCTGCAATATCTCTGATGCAACTCTGGTTGGAAATTACCCTTAAGTAACATACTGGCTAGTTTTCATTTTCCATTTCTTGTTTTCCTTCTTGTTATGCACGTAGCAAATACTGACAGTCTTCTCATGTGACTGTGGGACTTGCCTGCCTTATAAGGTTAAACCCTAGGCTTAGGTTTGATTCTTTATTCAGAGTATTCCTTACTCATGGGTTAGTCATGTGATATGGTGGATCTCAGATGAGATCTTAGATCAATACTGATGATATCTAATCTAATGGATCTAGATTAGAATCTGATCTGTGGCAGAGATCTAGATAGATCTCCTCAGCCTTATAACAGCCATGCTTTCTTTATATTTGCTGATCCTGGGTTTCCTTTCATTCTTCCACATTCTTATGATTGTGGTTCTTTTTCATATTTCTGATCCATGAGACCACTGCCTCACTCATTACTTATGCTCTATGCCCAGTTTCCTATTTAAAAGGTATAAGTAATTACTGCCATTGGTTGACATAGATAGTGTTATGGATCTAGATCAACAGCAAGAGGAAAACACCTTGGAGGATGCCCAATATTGGGGAGACAAAAGAATGGTAGCCTAGAGGAGGCACTATAAAACAAGGTAAACAAGTAAACAAGTGCTTTAGAATGGGAAACCAGTCTATGCCCTTGCCCCTTTATATATTGCTACAAAGTATGCATGGATCAGGCTGTAAAGAATATATGAGATAGCTGGTATACAGAGAACAATGCTAAATAAGGAAATAGGGCAAAGGAAAACTAAATAGGAACCAATGGCAAATAGAGAGTAATTAGTAAAGAAAGCAAGGCAAAGATAAGATATGACATCAGAAGACTAAATCATAACATTAGAGAAAGTCTAGACTACAATGAGATAAAAGGCTATACTACATGAGGTACAAAGGCTAGACCAGGCTAGACCCAACATCATGGCATGATAAGATATAAGATGAGATGAGATAAGATAAGATAAGATCAAAGAAAGCGGTCAAAAATAGTAAATAGTAAAGAGAACTTAGCTTAGAGTAAGAATGAAAAATAGCCCCTAGCTAAGTAGTGCCAGTGTATAACAGATGGTAGATTACTCATCCTATGTAGAGGCTATGCCTCCTGGCAATATATATACAGGGTGGGCAAGGCCTGGAGTCTCTCCAGTCTTGATCACTTCTTATATCATATGCTTACTTTTTCTACTTGGGCTCTGCTTTGTGGAGTTAACCTGAGTTCTTTTTTGTCTCTCTTCTTATGGCCTGAGCACTGCATTGTGGTGTTAACTTGGGTTCTTCTATCAAGACTCACAAGCCTAGTTTGGAACCACTAGCAGAAAAGCCCTCTTGTTGTTATTATTGTCTGTTATTCACTGGTGTTTGTTGCCAGTATTTGAATTGCACTCTTGGGGTGCATAGCACTTCTTCTCTGTCTACTTAATGATACTTACAATTCCTCATACATACTTCCATGTCCTTCTAACACAACTCCATATTTTATCCAGCTTTATTTCCTGTTCCTTGCCCTTTTTGCCTATTCTCTGTCATTTTTTAGTTTTATTGTTTAGTTTCACTCTGGCATGACATTGTTAGTGTCATATCTAACATCTCTGTTTATTTCCAGGTTGTACTAACACCTGCTTTTGCTTCTGTGATAACTCCTGTTTCATCTTCTTTCTCTTGTTCAATAATCTGCTTCTCCATGATATAAGTACTGTAGCTCTGTATCCATTCAACCATTACTCTGGAGTATTCCAGAGTAAATCCAGAGTACACCCTTATTTAATAGTATATTCAAACTCACATTTGTGCTTGTTTCCTATGTCATAACTATATGTTATAAGATCTACTCTTAGACTGCTGCTAAATTTTTCCAAGCTTTGCAGCCTGGCTGTCACCAGAGTCCATTTCATAGGCTCTCCTGACCATAGCACAAGCCAAAGAAAATCTGGATAAGTCAGAAAACCCTTACATATCTACCATTTGTGGCATTTTCCCTTTTAAAGATGATCTCATGAATAATAACACCAATGCTTGAAAAGATGATTCCAAGCCATCCTTAGGCATTGAGCCCATTCTTATCAATATACTCAATAATCTCACTAGCACTATTTATGACCTTGCCCACTTCTCTTACAAAGCCTCTAAAATCTTACAAAGGACTAAATTCTGAGAACTGGACCAGTTTGACAGAACTAATTTTCAGAAACTCTGGATTTTCCTTATCCAATACAAATTAAATTTCCAAGACCATCCCAAAGCTCTTGTTACCAACTTCTCAAAAGTTATCTATGTCCAGTCTGTTGTGATTTCTTCACAACTATCACTTTTACATCATGTGATCATGGGAACCCTACTCCTTTTCAGGATAACCCTAGCCTAGGCTTAGCCAATACTTTACGAGTTCTCTATGGTCAGTGGTTATATGACATTATCTGAGGATCTTTCCTGGATCTGCCTGGGATCTTTCTGATCTGGATCTGATCTAATCTCCACAGATCTGATGGATCCTGAGATACAATCTCATCTGTGGCAGAGATCCCCATCCTCATGGTGAACCCTAACCTTCTCTTTTATTCTACACCTGTTATCCATGAGGCCACTGCCTCATTCCTTCATATTCACTCCATGTCTTTCCCTCACCTATTTAATAGTGCTTCCTTACTGCTATTGGTCTACATAGATAGTAGTACTCTAGGGTAGGCCCTACTTACATGGTCTGTGCACCTCCCTAGGCAATATATAAGGGGCAGGTACTGGTGGTAAAGTCTGAGAAGACTTTATCACTTTGTATCTTGCTAGAAGCACTTCTTTGGAAACCAACCCTTTCAAGGATAGGCCCTTAGTTGCACAGGCATGAGTATCCTTCGAGTCCTCCTTTGTCATCTCCCCTCCTTGGTTGATCCTTTCAGGATCCTCTCTTTAGAGTCTTCCTTCGTGTTCCTCCTCTGTCATCAAGTCTAGGTGTAGCCTCTGGTTTTCAGAGTTGTAACAGTCTTACCTTAAAGGCATGGCATTAGAGTGGTTTAAGCCTGACCTTCTCCTTATGGATAATCCTGATCTACATCTGCTTTAGATGAACAGCTATAAAGAGTTTGTTCAAGAACTTCAGACTAATTTTGGACTGCATGATCCAGTTGGATCAGTTGACTATAAAAGATGGTTAGTAAATCAACAAATATGTTATTGAATTCAATAGGGTTGCTTTGCAAGTTTAGGGTTATAAAAAAAGGCACTTTCTAGCACTATTTTTATAATGGTCTCTCTAATCACATTAAGAATGATATTTCCCATATTAGCAAGTCCTCTACCCTCCAGGAGCTTCACCAACTCACTTAGACCCTTGATGTCTGCTATTGGAAGCATATGTTAAACAAGGGCATACTTTAGATTTACTCTGGAACACTCTGGAGTGATGGTCAAACAGGGCTTGGCTTTACCTTATATGGTATACCTTTGCACTAGTCCCAGTGCCTCAAATTTTAGAGGGGGTCAGACAGTTAGAGTAAGTTTAAGATATTATGGGGTTTCTTCCCATTGCTCTTGATTCTCATGTCTTTCTTGGTGAGCGCCTCATATCTGGAATATCTGCTAGGGCTTTTGAGCTAGTGGCCCCCAACTAGGCAGAATAGAGAAAGGATGAGCCGCCCATGAGAGCTCAGGTGGATTCCCTTCTTGGGAATGGACTAGAGATCAAGGTCCCTCTTGTATAATCCACTAAAGGACAAGAATCCTCTAAAGGACAAGAGAGTGAGACTGAGGAAACCTCAGCTTACTCCTCCCTGCCTTATATATTGCCAGAGCCCACACATGGACCAAGTACAGGGAGTCTACCCTAATGCTAGCTATCTATGGACACCAATAGCCTAAGTAGCTCATTCTTAGTAATAGATAATGAGGAGGGGGCATGGATCATAATGGAAGGGATGAGGCAGTGGCCTTGTGGATATGGGATGGTAGAAGAGATATGCCACACCATGAGGATGTGGGAGAATGGAAGGGAACACACTGGTATTGGATCTTGTGGAAAGGCATGGCCACCATGAGGCTAAGGAGATCGCATCGATCTCTGCCACAGATCCAGATTCTAATCTTCAAGAAGATATCATTGGCATCTGATCTAAGATCTCATCTGAGATCCAGCCACATCACGTGACCCTAAACCTAAGTGCTGGGGGAACTCTGAATGGACTCTAACCTTAGTCTAGGGCTTGCCTTGTTTGGCTACTTGTTCCCATGATCACGTGGTCTGAAGTCTCTCATGATTATGTGTGACTGCATGTTAGGCTGGAGCCATAACATAAGAGACTTGATTTCAGAGAATAAGGGCATATGGCCTGCTTACAAGGTTGGAAGAGGAATTAGAGACAAAGGGAGAAAGCATTGAGTTATGTTGATATTCAAACTAAGGTATAAGATATAGAGCTACAGTACTTATACCATGGAGAAGTGAATTATTAAACAAGGGAAAGGAGATAAAACAGGAAATGTCACAAAAGTGAAAGCAGGTATTAGTGCAACCTGGATACAAATAAAGATGTCAGATATAACACTAACAATGTTATGCCAGAATAAAACTAAAATATTACACTGGAAGACCTTTAGCAACTACACCTATATCCTTGATGTGCTCTCCTGCTGCTGCTAAGGGTACTACTGAAGTCTAATCTTTGAACTAGAGACTAGGAGAACTAGGAAAGAGGAGTATTGGATCAAAAAACTTGTGAAAACCTTAGAGGTTTAAGTACACAAGACTAGAGAACTCCAGCTTAGACTTGTACCCCTTTTATACTATTGCATCTTGAGCATGGACCAGGAGAGTGCGCCCTGCCCTACAGTAGTGTACAGTAAGCCACTCAATGGCAGAAAGAAAGTGGAAGTCTAGAAATACATAAGAAATATAGGTGGTATAAGATTATAGGCTAGATTTAAAACAGAGTCTCCTGTTCTATTCTTGATACTTGAAATACTTTGGTAAACACTTCTAATCCTATCCTGGGAAACTAATGAGGCTTTTAGCTAGTGGCCCCTAACTAGGCAAAGAGAGAAAGATGAGATCACCACTCTTTATATAAATCAATAGCCAATAGAAGGTAAAATCCTGTATAACCAGCCAAGAGGTCAAAGAGAGCAAGACTGGGAAAAACACAGCTTGTACCCCCTGCCTTATATATTGCTAGGGTCTGTGTACAAACCAAGTACAGGAGGCCTACTCTAAGATACTACTATTTATAAACATTAATAGCAGTAACTGCTCAGCTATAGATAATGGAAGGAGAATGCATAGAGCAGAAATGAGAAGTGAGGCAGTGGCCTCATGGATCAAGGAATAAGAATGGAAGAGAAGATCACATCATAAGAATGTGGGAAAATGAAAGAAAAGCACACAAAATCAAAGATATAAAAGAGGCATGGTAGTAGCAAGGCTAAGAAGATCTATCTGGATCTCTGCCACAGATCAAATGTCATTGGAGACTATACCTGGATCTCATCTGAGATCTACCACATCACATGACCAATACCTGTGCAGGAAAATACTCTAAAATAAAGGACTTAGTCTTAGTCTAGGGTTATTCTTGATTAGGCTACTTGTTCACATGACTATGCAACCATTCACATCACATGCTCTGAAGTTCCCACAGTCACATGCTAGAGACTGTTATATTCACTAGATATGTAATAAGATTAGTCTAGATCTAGTAAAATGTAAAAATATGAAATAGTAAAAATGTAAATAGATAACAAGGTGAAGGGATCATTGGGTCATGTGATGTGACCATGTGAAGAGTTTAAGGGAAATAAAAAGGGGTGAAAAATGAAATAAAAGGAAAATGTACATTATAATATAAAAGATAAAACTAAAGAATAACAAAGAATAAGCAAAAAGAGCAAGAAACAGGAAATGAGGCTGGAAGGACTATGAAGTTGTGTTAAAACTGCTTAATGTTGTGACTTATGACCATCTAGTTACTTTACTATCAAATCTAATTCTGGGGATGCTAAAAGATCTTCTAAGCCAAGCATATTGCTAGGCTATAGGGCTGAAGAGAATAACTCTAGGTAAAAGATACTATTAGGATTCAGAGTAACAAGAAGGGAGAGCTCTAGAATAAACTCCTGGGTTGAGCCTACTGATGGTGCTCAACATGTAGGTAAGGGCATAGCTCTGGGGGCTTTTAAAGAAGTTTGGAGATTTCAAAAGATCAAAGGAAGCCTTCCTTGGGTTGAATAGGACTTGTGTTATGGTCGCAATGATCCAGTTACGGTTACGGTCAACACCTTGGTGTATGCTCCTTCGTTGAACGGTTTCTTGTGTAGCTTTTGTACTAGTTGCTACAAACTAGGCAACCTTGATGAGTCACAGTGGCTCAGGCCTGTAAAACCTTGAGAGGCCTAGAATAGCTAGTCTAGTGAGAGCTGAGGGGAACCCTTCCAGGGTCAGGCCTTAGATCGCTAGTTTGCCTGGTTTAGCTGAGAGGCACAAGAGAGCAAGACTGAGGAGACCTCAGCTTGCACCTCCTGCTTTATATATTGTCAGTCATGGCGCACGGACCATGTACAGGAGGTCTACTCTAAAGTATGCTATCTGTGGTCACCAATAGCATAAGTAGCTTAGCCCTCTAAATAGATATATGAGAATGCATGGGGCGGGAATGAGGAGTGAGGCAAATGGCCTCACGGATCAAGGGATAGGAATGGAGAGATACGCCACACCATGAGGATGTGGGAGAATGGAAGCGCACAGGAATAGATCAATGAATATGGCATGGCCACCTGGAGGCCGAGGAGATCCAATCTGGATCTCTGCCACAGATCAAATCCTAATCTAGATCGTAAGATCAGATATCATCAGGAGATCTGGATCTCATCTAGAGATCTGCCACATCACGTGACCAATACCTGATATTGGGGAATACTCTGAAAGTCTCTGATATAAAGGACTAGCCTTAGCCTAGGGTTATGCCTTGTATGGCAACTCGTTCACACGATCATGTGCAACTGATCACTTGACCAGCGCATCACATGCTCAACAGTTCCCATGGTCACATGCGACCATCATGTTAGCTAGAAGCATAACAACTTGGCTTTACCTTATGTGGTGTGCCCTTGCATAACCCAATGTCCCAATTTACAGAGGGGTTAGAGAAAGAAAGAAGAGCAGTCTCATAGCTTAACACAAAGGACAGGCAAGATGAGGATTGTCAAGCCTAGTTATAATAAGAACAAGCCCTTAGAATTTTCTTAAGAATTCCACTAAGGCCTGGAGTTACTTCAAAGTAAACTGGAGGTTCAGAGGATAAGCTTGGAAGTTCAGTTAGAGTGAGGACAAACTCAAGACAGGGGTGTTTTCATTGATATTTGAACTACAGTATTATACAGGAGTTACAGTACTTATAGTTCTAGAGTAGTGAAAAGATCTAAGTAAGGAGAGGAGATGAGACTGGAATTGTAATGGCTGACTAGCCATCTTTCCTTGGTTCTCAAACAACCTTGGTAAGTGCCTTGTCCTTGAATATCTCTGCTAGGGCTTTTGAGCTAGTAGCCCCTAACTAGGCAGTGAAGAGAGAGTTGAGCCAAACCCTAGAGAGCTCAGGGGGATCCCCTTCTTGGGAATGGCCGGGAAATCATAGGCCCCTCCTGTGTAATCTTAACTAAGAGACAAGAGAGTGAGACTGAGGAAACCTCAGCTCACCACTCCCTGCCTTATATATTGCTGGGTTCCTTGCACAGACCAAGTACAGGGAGCCTACCCTAATGCTAGCTATCTATGGTCACCAATAGCCTAAGTAGCTCATCCTTAGTAATATATAAATGAGGAGGGGGCATGAATCATAATGAAAGGGATAAGGCAGTGGCCTCTCGGATATGGGATGGTAGAAGAGGGGCTGCCACACCATGAGGATGTGGGTGGAATGGAAGGTGCACTGCCCTGATCTAATGAATAAGGCATGGTTGCCTGAAGGCTGAGGAGATCCATTGAATCTCTGCCACAGATACAGATCCCAATCTCCAAAGAGATATCATTGGCTTCTGATCTAAGATCTCATCTGAGATCCAGCCACATCATGTAACCTCACAAGTGCTGGGGACTCTGAATAGGAATCTGACCTTAGCCTAGGACTTAACCTTATTAGGCAACTCATTTGCACGATCACATGCTCCTGGTCACATGACCCACATCACATGCTTTTCTAGTCTCTCACAGTCATGTGAGACCACATGTTAGGCTTGCGCCATAACAGGAATTGTCTCAGAAGCAAGAACAGATGCCAATGTATCTTAAAGACAAATGAAGATGTCAGCAATGATAGTGCCAAGGCATGTCAGTCTGAAACTGAAAGGTGGTAAGAAGATACAAGAGGCAAAACAGAAACATGACAGGAACAAGAGCAGAAGAGTATGTGAAAGTAAAGTGAAATAGTTTGGAGAGGACAAGATAGAAACAAAGTTGTACTAAATAACTGAAAATAAAACAAAGCTGAAAACAGAATAGAGCAGAGATGAAATGATGGGTCAGAGCAGCTGTAGTATTACTAGTGTAGAAAAAGCACAAGCACAACTGGAGTAAAATGAAGTAGTAGTGGAAGAGCTGCAAATATATAAATAGCCTACTGGCAAGCACTGAGTGCAGAAAGCCATGCAGAAGTCAGGTCAGAATTGGGTTTGAAATGCAGAATATAACAAGTTGTGTTAAAAGGACATGGAAGTATATATGAGAAATTTGTAAGTATTATTAGATAGACAGAAAATAAGGGAAACAGGAACTAGCTAGCACATAGCTTAAGGGTAATCTTCAACCAGAGTTGCATTGGAGATATCACAGGGTAAACAAGGTAGTCTGGAATATGACAATAAGGTAAAATAGAGAAATAGGGGTTAAAAGTGGTAAGTTCATAACACCAAGTGTGTTCAATAGGATTAAGGTCTGGAGATTAAGCAGGCCATTCAGAAGCTTGATATCTTGCTCCTTAAATCAGATTTGAGCTCTTCTAAAGGTATGCTTGAGATTATTGTCTTGCTAATGTTACGGTGCAAGCCTAACATGATGGTCGCACGTGACTGTGGGAACCTTTGAGCATGTGATGCGCTGGTCATGTGATCAGTTGCACGTGATTGTGCGAACGAGTTGCCTAATAAGGCAAACCCTAGGCTAAGGCTAAGTCCTATATTCAGAGAATTCCCTTGCACAAGGTATTGGTCACATGATGTGGCAGATCTCAGATGAAATCCAGATCTTCCGATGACATCTGATCTTATGATCTAGATTAGGATCTGATCTGTGGCAGAGATCCAGATTGGATCTCCTTGGCCTCCAGGCAGCCTTGCTACTTTCATTGATCTATTCCTGTGCGCTTCCATTCTCCCACATCCTCATGGTGTGGTTCCTCTTCCATTCCAATCCCTTGATCCATGAGGCCACTGCCTCACTCCTCATTGTCGCCCCATGTTCTCCCACTCATATATCTATTTAGAGGCAAGAGCTACTTTAGCTATTGGTGACCACAGATAGCACTATTTAGGAAAGACCCTTTGTACTTGGTCTGTGTGCAGATCTTGACAATATATAAGGCAGGGGATACAAGCTGAGGTTTCCTCAGTCTTGCTCTCTTGACCTCTTAGCTGGTTATACAGTCTGAACTCTCAGAACTGCTGGCTACTGGTTTATACAAGAGTAGTGGTCTCATCCTCTCACTTTGCCTAGTTTGAGGCCACTAGCACAAAAGCCTCAGCAGTTATCAGGACAAGACTAGGAGTGTCCACCAAGGAAGACTAGAGTATCAAGAAGTAATGGGTAGTCACCCGTTTCAGCTAAAAGATAGTTTTATCTAATGGAATTCCAGAATTCTCCATGTCCTGCAACAATTCTTCCTTCAAAATTGCCATATACTATTTAGCATCCATCCTTTCCTCAACCTTACTCAAAACTCCCACACCATTTTATCCAATATAGCCCCATACCATGAGTAATTTTCCTTTAATCTTGACTGTATCTTTGATCTTCTTAGAACTTATTCCCTTTTCTTTCTTTTTCCACACATATTCTTGTTGATCTGATCCAATCCTATTAATTTTAGTCTTATCTGACCAAATTACCCTTTTCTAGTCCTCCACAGTTCAATGCTGGTACTTCAGAGCAAAGGCCAATCTGCTTTTTCTATGAATAGCAGAGAAAAGAGATTTTTTCTTCTTTACCACAGCTTTTAGAGAAGCTTTCTTGAGGGTGTTCCTATTTATTTGTGGGTAGACAGGAGTACTGACAGTAAAATTGATGAAATGAGTGGCCTGAACTACATTACTGGCCTTTTCAATAAGAATTTGTTAAACAATAGCATGCTTAATAATAGAAGAAAGTTTTGAAGAATGACCACCATGATGATTTTCCTTCTCTGGTTGGATTTTCTAAAGGACCCTAGCTACAGTAGACTTCCATAGAGCAGTTTGAGATGCAATTTTCCTGCAAAAAAGATTAAAAGAGGCAAGAGAGATAATATTATCTCTTTAAGCAGCAGAAAGATGTTTTATAATGAAGATAAGGGAATTTATTTGTAATGGTAGGATCTGCAGGCTAATTAGTGACATAAGAGTGACATAATATATTACTTACCTAAGATTAGTGCCAAGTTCTCTTAAACTTGAGTACTTGTATTATAAGCCTTCTCTGGCTTCTCTAGACCTGCTTTCTTGATCTGTTAGCCCATTTCTGGATTCTTCCTCTCATTTTTTCCCCTAACTCTTGTTGAGTTGATGTTTTCCCCAGTTTATCCTTTTTAGTTGCTCTTCTTGGCTTATTTTGGAAGCCAGAGTCATAACAAGGGAAGTATGCCAACATTTAATGCATGCTTTTCTTTATGCTTCTTTACAACTGGCTTCTATTACAGAAGGCCTGGGTAGAGACTAGTATAGACCTCTAGATACATATTATGTTGTCAATGGTCAAGGGTAGACTTGACAATGGTCAGCCTAGGGATAAAGGACAGGTACAAAAATAGTACAGCACTAGAAAGCCTCTTAGTAGAGGTGAAGGCAAAGCAAGAATACTGGGCTTGCTAAAATAAAAAAGTGTTTGCCAACAAGTGTTGCAAGCATGAACAAAGGGTATTTGCCAACAAGAAGTTACAAATGAAATGATATTCACCAGAACACATGGTATAAGGTAATCAAGAGGTAGAACAAGGTAAACAGAGGTAAACAGAGGTAGAAGTAGTATAAGAAGCAAGAAAGGCAAAGTATGCTATTTTATAGTACAGTGGATAAGATTGGGATACTTAGCAAACACTAATGGTCTTGTCATATGATCATGAGACTCACTTGCCAAAACAAGGATAATTCTAGGCAAAGGTTTAGTTTTTTTATCAGAGTATGTTCCTGTACATGGTAATAGTTTTATAATGTGGCAGGTCTGAAGATAAGATCTAGATCTTGATACCAATAATACCTAATCTCTTGATCTAGATTAGAATCTGATCTGTGGCAAAGATCCAGATAAGATCTCCTTGACCCCATGGTTGTCTTGCTGCTTTTATTATCATTGTTCTTGCATTTTCCTTTCATTCTCCCATATTTTTATAATGTGGCTTTTTGTTATGCCACCAGTTCAGGGAGCACTTCACAGACTCTAGTCCTAAGCAGATGCAAGCAAAAAAATAGAATAAAAAAGCCCTAGGGGCAGGAACTAAGAAATACACTGGTGAGATACAAATGCTCAAAGCTAGAGAATTAAAAGTGGCAAAGGAAACTTAAATATATCATACTAAGTGATTTATAGCCCAGAACCTGGTTAGGAGAATTTCTTTTCCCAGATGTGATGATTATTAGTGGCTAGAATGGATTAAAGCTTTTATTAAATGAAAAAAAAGCCAATAAAATAAAAATCTGGAAGAATAGAGTTTGTGTTACAATCTGAGATTGACTCCATGCCCTGAATCTAGACCTGCTTGCTGGTCCACCACCTATGTAAGATAAAATAAGGCCAATTAATAAAATGTAAAAAAAGCAAAACAAATATATTATAATACTTCTCTTTTTTATTCCTTGATTCATGAGGCCACTGCCTTACTTTTATTCTCTACCCTATGCTTTCTTTTAGTCATATAATGCACACTTACTGCTATTGATGTCCTTAAATAGTAGTGGGCAATATATATTATAACTCTGAATCCCAGAGGCTAGATCTAAATGCTAGAATTGAGAAAAAACACAAAGAGAAACTTTTAAAGGAGACTCTGAAGAGAAGCAACTGAAAGAGGGACAAATTAAGGAGGACTTGGAAGAGACTCATGCTTATGCAAGTATAAGCTAAGCTCTGAAAAGGTCTCAGATCCAAAGAAGTGCAAACTGCAAGATATGAAATGATTAAGTCTGAAAAGACTTGACCATCCATATCTGCCCCTTATATATGGTCCAAGGTGGCACACAAACCAAGTACACTAATCCTACCCTAGACTACTGCTAGCTATAAATACCATTAGCAGTAAGAGTACACTATTAAATATTATGCACCTAATCATGGTGCCCCTATATATGACATAAACTGGCATGTGACAGCAACAACAACAACAACAAGAGGGCTTTTATGCTAGTGGCCCTGAACTAGATAAGAAGAAAAAGGATGAGTTTAGACAAGTGATAAGGAGTTCTCCAGCTTAAAGCACACTAATTTTAATGCACTAAAGAATATAAGAAATAAGAGGGGTAAAGATATATGTGGTTAAGACTGGGGAAATCCAAAGTCTCTCCCTACCTGTATATACATTGCAGCAGAGGTATATAGCCTCAGTACAGGATTAGTAACTACTATCTAGAAACACCAATAGTAGTAAGTATACATGCTAATAAATAAGAAAGCATGGAATATAATATAGAGATAAGGCAGTAGTCTCATGAATCAGGAATGAAAGAGAAGAGAACCATACCATAAGGATATGGGAGAATGAAAGGAAAAATGTATTATGCACTTAGCAAACACTAATAGTCTTCTTATATGACCATGGGACTTATATGCCAAAACAAGATAAACCCTAGGCTAAGATTTGATTTATATATTAGAGTATTCTTCAACTTATGGTGATAGTTATGTAATATGGCTGGATCTCTGTTATGGCTCAAGCCTAACACAACGATCTCACATGACTATGGGAACTGTAGAGCACGAGATGCACTGGTCATGTGATCAGTTGCACGTGATCGTGTGAACAAGTTGCCTAATAAGGCAAACCCTAGGCCAAGACTAAGTCCTTTATTCAGAGTATTCCCTTGCATAAGGTATTGGTCACATGATGTGGCAGATCTCAGATGAGATCCAGATCTTCTGATGACATCTGATCTTATGATCTAGATTAGGATCTGATCTGTGGCAGAGATCC
>JBBPJW010001217.1:0-13865 GCA_038088935.1 Pulveroboletus aff. viridisquamosus
AGAATATACTTTTATTATAAGTAGGCGTAATAAGATATAAGATAAGATAAGATAAGACTAAAGAAAGTGATCAAAGATAGTAAATAGTAAAAAGAACTTAGCTTAGGGTAAGAATGAAAAATGGCCCCTAGCTAAGTAGTGCCAGTGTATAACACTAATCCCCAAGAAGGGCTAGGGCAAAGATAAAGTGAAACTTGGAAACTCTAGGAACTGAGAAAGCAAACCACAAGAAGCTTAAAGAAGGTCAGTGGCATAAGTACTCAAGTTTTTTCAGACTTGACACTAACTCTGCCATTATATTGTTATGCACTTAGCAAACACTAATGGTTTTGTCATGTGACTGTGACACTCACTTGCCAAAACAAGGTTAACCCTAGGGAAAGGTTTGGTTTCTATTCAGAGTATTTTCTCTATTAATAGTAATAGCCTCATAATATGGCAGATCTCAGATTGTTATACACTGGCACTACTTAGCTAGGGGCTATTTTTCATTCTTACCCTAAGCTAAGTTCTTTTTACTATTTACTATCTTTAACCGCTTTTTTTGATCTTATCCTATCTTATCTTATATCTTATCATGCCATGAGGTTGGATCTGTAGTATTTAGACTGCACTCTTTGAGTGTATAATACTCTTTATTCCTCCACCTTTTTTTACCCTCCCTTTTGTCATCTTAGAAGGATCTTTGATAAGTCTATTCTCTATCATCTAAAGAAACAAGCTGTCCACTCTATCTGAAAGAGATCTGGAGTTCCTATTTGATGAAGAGTCAGAAAAAGACAAACAATCTGAAAGCAAGTTAGATTCACTACTTCAGCTGTATCAAGAGCCAGGGCAATTACTTTAGAATAAGGAAGCAAGACCAGAGCTGAGCTTGTTTGGTTAGGACACAGAGAGGTTTTACCCACAGATTTACTCAATTAAGAACCCACATTTGAAGATATTTGAGGAGCCTTTAGACATGATGGAATGTTTGGAAGAATTGATGAAGGGGGGACCTGGAAAGAAGATAGCAGAGCCTGGTAAGTAAGATGGGAACAGAAAAAAGTAAAGGCTGTGGTGAATAAAGCTGTGAGTTCGGATAATTGAGCAAAAATAGGACAACAAGAGAATCATAATAGCTGCAGTGCTATTCAGGCTAGAAGGAAAGGCTGCAGGCTTCACACAGATCATAATGGAATAATACCCAGAAGCCAAAAGTAAAACCCTGCCCAACTCAAATGTACAAAAAGGAGTTGAAGCCTGGCCATCCTATACTGAGTTGCTGGAGTAAATTAAGAAGCATTTTCATATCAATGAGCTGGCATATGAGGCAGTTAAAAAGCTAGAAGCCTTTAGCCACTCAGGAATGATTGACAACTACCTACAGCAATTTGAGATGCTAAAAAAGGATGCAGATGTGAGACTGGATTATGCCATGCAATTAATGTTCAAACAGGTCCAGTACAAAGTATACTCACAAGCATGCTTACAGGGGATTAAAAATGGCTATTTTGATCAACTAGAACAATTTAGAATGATTAGGAGGGCTTATGAGAGGATAATAGTAGAAAGAAGTAACATGGCTGCTTGCTTTCAACCTTGTTTTAATCTCTCTCACAATATTCTCCCTTTTTTACCATTTTGTCCTTTCTTCTCATATAACCCTGCAAATTAGTATTGTTCTTGCCCTTCCTGGTTCCTGCCCCCCAGATTCACACCCACAGGAACACAACTAGGGAGAGGAGTGCCCATGTAGATAGATGCCCAGTGCATAGTCTCCAATCAAACATGTTGGAAATGTGGCAAAAAGAAACATATAGCTCAAGACTATAAGACCAGTCTCCCTTTCAATTCTCCCTATGCAACAGGGAGCAGGCCTGCCCTGGCTAGTAACAGGGTCCAATTACATACAGTTTGCCCAGAAGGCTCTTTAGAAGAACCAGAGAAGGAAGATTGGGAAGTAAACATGAGAAAAGAAGAATCATATGCCAAAATCCAGAAAGTAATGCCCTAGAATTTAATGGATGAAGCTGAAGCCTACTTTAGAGACAAGTTTGAGGTAAAAGCATGAAACAAGGTGTCTTTAAAATAGAGTCAACTCTGATTAATCAAGGTAATTAGAGTCTTGGACTCAACAACACTTTTGTTACAACTCTGGATCCCAGAGGCTAACTGTAGATGAAGAGCGAGAGGAGGAACATGAAAGAAGGATCTAAGGAGGCTCTGGAGAGGAGCAATCAAGGAGAGGATTGATGAAGGAGGACTTGGAAGAGACTTGTGCCCGTGCAACTGAGGGCCTGACCTGAAAGGGTAGGGATCCAAAGAAGTGCCTAAAGCAAAGTACAAAGTGATTAAGTCTGGAGAGACTTAACTACCTGTACCTGCCCCTTATATATGGCCTAGAGAGGTGCATGGACCAACTAGTCTAGCCAACTCTAAGGTACTGCTATCTATGGACACCAATAGCAGTAAGGTTGCACTATTAAATATGTGAGGAGAAAGCATGGAGTGGGAATGAGAAGTGAGACAGTGGCCTTATAGATCAAGGGATAGGAATGGAAGAGAAGTAGAGATCTCATAATGGAAGATCAGGGTTACACATGAAGATGGAGATCTCTGCCACAGATGAGATCACAGAAGTAGATCCAAGGATCCATCAGATCCAATGAAGATATGACAAGATCTAGATAGAGAAGATCCATGGGCAGATCCTGGGAAGATCCCAGATCTGAATCATGTGACCACTGACCATAAGGTACTCATAATAAATAGCCAAGCCCCAGGCTAGAGTTAACCTGAAAAGGAGTATTATTCCCATGATCACATGATATGAAAGTGGTGGTTGCACAAGATGCACAACAACTTCTTTCTTCTCTTTTCTAAATCATTTTATACCCATTAATACTCTTAGTAATACACAGAATGTAAACTTTGAAGTGGACAATCTGAATTTTACTTCCAATATAGCTCAGAAGGGATCTTTTTGGAGCTTAACTGGGGGCAATTCACCAGTGCTTAATTTCTCTGTTAAAAAAGAGGAAAATATTTGTTTTTTACATTTTCTTTGTTTGGGCTTTTTTTTTTTTTAGTTATGAAACCCTTGAAAAAGAAGCAACACTCTATAAGAAAGATGAATTTCTAGTAGAAATTCAAGTCCATGGAAAACAAGGTATCAGATGGGCAAGATGTGGAACTACCTTTGTCCTATTAGATTTAGAATCCTCTGTCACTTTTATAAATCAAAATTTTGTAATTAGGCATGGATTACATGAGCTGCCACTAGATCAAGAGATGGCAATAATAAATGCTGATGGCACTCTAGGAAATATAGGATGAATTACCACCAGGGTGGTCATCAAAATAGGGGTGGTAGATAATCAAGATATTTACCACAAAGAAGACATCTCAGCCTTTGTGTCAAAAATAGGAAAAATGGATCTAATCTTAGAATATGACTGGTTTATATGACATAACCTTCAAATAGATTAGAGGAAAAAAACCATCTTCTTTCCCCATAAATTACACAAGGAATTAGAAAACTTTGAACTTAGGAAGATGTCAGTAAAAGAGAAAAAGAAACTCAAACTAAAGGAGTTCTGAGAATATGTTGATATTTTCTCTCAGAAAAAATGCCAGTACAAAAACCCTGAGATCATGCAGTAGAACTCAAGGAAGAATTCATATCCAAGAAGGGGCATGTTATTTCCCTATCAGGAAAAGAAATGGCAGAGGTACAGGACTTTATCACTAAAGAAACAGAGAAAGGATATATTTACCCCTTCAAATCACCTCAAACCTCACCAGTCTTCTTTATTGGAAAAAAAAAATGGGGGAAAAAGAATGGATATTGACTACAGATATTTAAATGAGTGGATTATAAAAAATTCATATTTCCTTCTCCTTATTTCCACACTAATTAATAGATTAAAAGGGGCTGATCTGTTCACAACCCTAGATTTATTCTGGGAATATAATAATATTTGCTTAAAAGAGGGAGATAAATGGAAAGGGGCTTTTACCATACCCCTAGGAGCCTATGAACCTCTGGTAATGTATTTTGAAATGTGCAATAGTCCTGGCACCTTCCAAAATATGGTCAATAATGTCTTCCAAGATTTGTGGCCCTTTGTCCTAATCTATATTGATGACATTATTATTTTCTCTAAAGAAAAAACAAGAAAACAACATGCAGGATTGGTTTACCAGGTCCTTCACTGTTTAAGAACCAATGACCTCTTCCTTAAACCTTTCAAATGTCACTTTATAAAGGAGTAAGTGGATTACTTAGGAATGGTGGTGTTACACTGCAAGACTTTGAGCAACTACACCTATAGCCTTGGTCTGCACTGCTGCTGCTGCTAGAGGTTCTGCTGAAGCCTAACCTTTGAACTAGAGGCTAGGAGAACTAGGCAGGAGAAATACTAAGTCAAGGAACTTGTAAAAACCTTAGAGATTCAAGTGTACAAGATTGAAAACTCCAGCTTGGACTTGGACCCCTTTTATACTATTGCATTTTGAGCATGGACCAAGAGAGTATGCCCTGCCCTACAGTAGTGTACAGTAAGCTGCCCAATGGCAGAAAGAAAGTAAAAGTCTAGAAATACATGAGGAAAACAGGTGGTATGAGATTATAGGCTAGATTAGCCTAGATCTAGTAAAGTGTGAAGTGGTGAAGATATGAAATGTGAAATAGTGAAGGGATGGCATGGTCATGTGATGTGAATATGTGACAAGTCAGAAGAAAATGCAACAGGGTGAAAAATGAAATAAAGGGAAAATATACATTATAACAGGTGATATCTAAAGATGGGGTGGAAATGCAGGCTGGCAAGGTGGCAGCCATTTAAGAGTGGCCAGTATCCTGTATGCTCAAGCACATACAAGCATTCCTGGGGCTAGCAAATTACTATCAGCAGTTCATTAAAGGACTTGCAGATGTAGCTTATTCCTTAAACAACCTCACCAAAAAAGACCAGTCCTTTATTTGGGGAGCAGATTAGCAAAAAGCTTTTATGATGCTTAAGAACATAATTTCTTCTGCTTCTTTTCTTGTCTACCCTGACTCCTCCAAACCTGTCAGGGTGGAAATAGATGCCTCTGATGTTGTCACAGGGGCAGTTCTCTCTTACTTTACAGAAGAATATTGGAAACCTGCTGCTTTTCTTTCCCATTCTCTTACTAGGGCTGAAAGAAACTATTCAATCTATGATAAAAAACTCCTAACTGTGTTTCAGGCTCTGAGGAAATGGTGCCACCTTCTTATTAACTCAACAAATTTTGAAATCTGGACAGATTATCAGATTTTGAAGCATTGAAGGAAGCCCCAGGATCTCTTAGAACAACAGGCCAGATGGGTAGAGACACTCATAAAGTATTACTTCACAATTATCTATAAACCAGGGACCTCCAATGGTAGAGCTGATACTCTATCCAGGAGAGCAGACCATAAAGATCTTCAGTAGGAACCAAATTATCAGATAGTGGTACTTCCACTCTCCCATTTCCCTGCCTGCTTTATTGCACTCATAAACTTTTTCTTGCTGGATATTGTTGCAAAAACCCTTCCTCTTCTGGAGAATGATTTCCCTGGTCTGTGTTATAATGCAGGTCAGGGATATCTAGTAAATCAAGCTACCAACACTATTTTTATTCCACCACCTCAGTAATAAGAAGCCATTTGCCTCTGTTATGACTCTTCCATTGCAGGCCATGGAGGATAGCAAAAAACCCTCCACCTTCTACATAATTCCTTTTACTGGCCAAGTCTAACAAAAGATATATATGCCTATATAAAAACCTGCCAAGTGTGCTCTCTCATAAAGAATTCACAAAAAGCACCAATAAAAAAACTTTTACCACTACCAGCACTATTATGATACCTTTTTTCTTTTTGTAATCATATAATCATATCCTATTTTCTCCACATGATTATCTAATCTTTTACCTTATCAGGACACATAATGGGTCATGTGACCTAGGACATAGGAAGCTGAACCCTTGATGGTTCCCAGGAATGCTTCTCTTCTGATCTCCATGCTGCATATATGGGAATATTCCCATTAGGGTTTTGATCCATGTGCATGTCCTGTAGCTATATAAATTGTACTCTTAGCATCTCAAAGCTCCCAGCTTTGAGCACTTATATCTTACTTGTATTAACTTGTGCTCCCCTTATCAACTCTTTTTGAGCATTTGGCACTGTGATATTACAGTGCATAACAAGCACCAACATTACCCTGGAGAAATATCTCTATAGATATCATTACAGGACTACCATCTTCAAATGAATATAATGCCATTCTAGTGGTAGTTAATCAATTCTTAAAAGAAGTAGTATTCATCTCCTGTTCCTCCTCTTCAATCTTCTCCTTCCACTTAGCCAAACTATTTAGAGATCATGTCTGGTCCTGCCATGGACTCCCTTCTTTCATTGTGTCAGATAGGGGCCCTCAATTTGCCTCAGAATTTATCAAAGAACTATGCCACTCTCTGGGCATAAAACAGAAACTATCCACAACTTTTCACTTACAGACAGATGGACAAACAGAGTGGGTCAATAGAGAACTAAAACAATATCTATGGACATTCATTGTAAAAAAGCAGAGTAAATGGGCTCAATAGATAAAACTAGCAGAGTTCTCTTACAATAATGCCTATTTATTATCAACCAAGTCTATTCTCTTTGCCATTACCAAATGGTTCTCACCACACCTAGGATTTGAGGCTTCAATTCCCTCCCATTCATTTGCAAAAGAACTAGCACAGTCACATGAAAAAATTATCAAGGCTTTGAAAGCTATCAGAGAGCAAATAATACAAAATTCAGACAAATGACATACTCCCACACCACATTATATTAAAGGGCAAAAGGTCTGGTTAGCCACTGAGCATCTAATATTATCATATCCATCAAAGAAGCTTATATAAAAGTGGATTGGGCCTTATACTATCTTAAAGGTTCTCTCAAATGCTCTTTACCTTCATTTTCCAAAGATTGTGTGCATTTACCCTGTGGTCAACATATCCCAGGTCAAACTCTATCATAAACCCCTCCCAACTCAACCAGTAACCTGTCCTAATCCCATAGAAATTACAGAAGAAAGAGAGACTGAATAGAAGATTGATTATATTGTGGATTCTTGAATTAAAAAGGAAAAACTGGAGTACTTGGTATACTAGAAAGGCTATGATAACTTTGACAGGACATGGTAACCCTTAAACAATTTTATTCATGCTCTATTAGCTCTTGAAGACTTCCATTCTCTACCCTTTGGCACCATAGAAACTTCAGGGGCTTACCCTAGCTTAATTTCAATTCTTGTTTCAGCTATATGAAAACCTTCCTTCTTTTCAGGCCCTTTCTTATTCTCATCTGGAATCTGAGACCCAAAAACAGGGTAGTGTTATAATACATATTTTCCCTTTTATTTTATTTTTTACCCTGTTGCATTTTCTTTTAACTCTTTATATGTTCACATCACGTGACCCTGTCACCCCTTCACTGTGTCACCATGTCACATCTTCATTATTTCACATTTCACACCTTCACCACTTTACACTTCACTAGGTCTAGGCTAATCTAGCCTATAATCTCATACCACCTGTTTTCCTTATGTATTTCTAGACTTTTACTCTCTTTCTGCCATTGGGCAGCTTACTGTACACTACTGTAGGGCAGGGCATACTCTCTTGATCTGTGCTCATGATGCAATAGTATAAAAGGGATACAAGTCCAAGCTAAAGTCTTTAATCTTATATACTTGAACCTTTAAGGTTTTTACAAGTCCCTTAACTCAGTATTCCTCTTGCTTAGTTCTCCTAGCCCCTAGTTCAAAGGTTAGGCTTCAGCAGAACCCCTAGTAGCAGCAAAAGCACACACCAAAGCTATAGGTATAGTTGCTTAAAGTCTTGCAGTATAACAGTGTTATGTGCTTAGCAAATACTGATGGTTTACTCATGTGACCATGGGACTTGACTGCCTTATAAGGATAAACCCTAGGCTTAGGTTTGATTCTTTATATCAGAGTATTCCCTGCTTATGGGTTAATCACATGATGTGGCAGATCTTAAGATAAGATCTTAGATTGATACCAATGACATCTAATCTCAAGGATCTAGATAAGGATCTAATCTGTGGCAGAGATCTAGATAGATCTCCTTGGCCTTATGGTTGCCATGCCTCATTTATATCCATTGACTCTAAGTATCTTTCATTCTCCCACATCCTTATAATGTGGTTTTCTTCCATCTCTCTTGATCTGTGAGGCCACTGCCTCATTTCTTACTTATTGCCCTTTGCCCACTTTTCTATTTAAAAAGATATGAGAGGTTACTGCTATTGGTTACATAAATAGTAGGTTACTTATCCTGTATATGAGGCTATGCCTCCTGGCAATATATATACAGGGTGGGCAAGATCTGGAGTCTCTTCAGTCTTGATCACTTGTATCATCTTTCTCTTACTTGGGCTCTACAGAGTTAACCTGAGTGTCTGTCCTTCTTTCTCTTTCCTTTACCTAAGCATTTCAGTGATAACTTGGATTACTCCTTTATTAAGATTCATCAAGCCTAGTTCTGGAGCTCTAGTTTTAAAAGCCCTCTTGTCACTGTCATTAGCCTATCACTCACCAGTATTTGATAGTATTTGGATTGCACTCTTTGAATGCATAACAAACAGTTCCTGCCCCATCTGCCACAAAGTCCCTGTTCTATCACTCACCTCACTCTTTACAATCTCCAACTTTCTTTCTTTTTAAGACTCTCTCAATTCACTTTCTACTGACCTTTTTGTACTTCCTCCATCTGTGAATGTCCAGCCATAAAAAAGAGGTATTAAAAGAACTTTTCTTTCTCCATTTTACTTCACATTTGTTATTCCATTCTGTGAAAGTTTATTAATATTACCTGGGCACATATGTAAGTGTTGGAGACCAGGCCAAATGGCATACATAGACATTCCCACTTTTATCTATAGTCCATTACTATTGATTGGAGGCTAACTACCTGAACCTATAGTCCAGTGTACTCTTCCAACAGGTTAAAAGCCCTATATAGTGCAATATTCTCCAATCCAATGTATAGCAGACAGCCTACCCATGATAAGACAGTGGAAAGACTTAGACCTGCAGTGTTTTTCAGAGGTAAACCACTATTACTTCCAATATACCTGTTACAATCATTTTTCACTTTTCACATCATGTGACCCTGGGAACCCTCTTGTCTTTTAACCTTTTCACATTTCACCTTTTCACACTTTCACCTCTTCACTTTTTACATCTTCACTTTTCACTTTTCACATTCTGAATTGTTTCAGACCATGGCATCATTACCTGGCAGTTATCATGAGGGACTGCTAAGGAACTTGCTCTCTTATTGCCATTGGTCTGCTTACTGTAGCATAGTTTAGAGCAGACCCTAGTTACATGGTCTATGCACACATCTGTATCATATATAAAGGGCTGGCACAAGCTGGGATTCCCCAGTCTTGTGCACTTGAGCCCTAGGCTTTATACAAGTTCTTAACTCTTCTTTTTCTCTACTCTTGCCTAGTTCACTGTGGGTCTAGCACAAAACCACAGCTTTGGGAAAGTGCTCACTGATTCAGCATTGAGACATGAGACCAGGACAGTTGGAACTGTTTCAATACCCACTGGCCAGCTATATCCTTCACAACCACACAGACCATTATCCTGCAGCTCATCATACTCCAGAGCATCAACTCAATACTTCCTGAATAACCCATCAGACTCTGAGAATGAAACCCATTTTACCCTCAAATGAAGCATTGACCCATTAAAATACACTTACCTATCCCATCTCAAACCAAAGTCAACAGAGACCAACTATGCCACATGGACAGGGATCATATAGTGTGCCCTAGAGATTGTTAAACTTGTTATGCACTGTGAGATTGCAGTGCCACAGGCTTACAAGAAAAGGATTTGAAACAAGGAGAGTTCTTGAGTTTACACAAGTATGATACAAGTGCTTAAGACTAAGATCTTGAGATAATAAGGCTACAGTATTTATACTACAGCACACTGCATATGGACCAAGTCCCTGATGGGAATGTTCCCATACATGTGGCATGGGGATCAGAAAGAAGAGAAGCATTCTTGGGAACCATTAAGGGTCCAGCTTCTATAATGGAAGAGAAAAGGCAGAAATGAAAAGAAGCACAGGGTCTTTAGACATGAGGCTAACCCTATGCCCTGGATCATGTGATCCATCACGTGACCTGATAAGATAAAAGATTAGATAACCATGTGATAAAGATAAGATAAGGTCATGTGATCAGGAAAAGAAAAAAGTGTTATAACAAAACTTCACAATTATCTTGACTCCCAGTTTACCAAATCATCTGGGCTTATACTAGAAATTCAATGGCATTCTGCTCACTGGCAGAAAGCAAATCTATTCATTAACTTGATACTTATAGCAGTGATGACAGAGAAAGTACAGAACCAACTAGGATATCTACCCTCAGCAGCAGAGATTTGGGATGGAGCATGCCAGCTATATGCAGATACTACTGCCATAGACTGGACCATGTCCATAACATCACTAGCCACTATCTGATATACAAATGGAGGATCTAGCAGCACACATCAAAAAATAAAGTCATATCATCATGACCTTATCCTAATAAATGAAAACAATGATAACTGTCTATTTGCCTACTTTTTATGCATCTCCATGCCAAACACATGGAATTATGTCTTTGCTGGCCTACCAGCATGCTATACTTCATCTGAAGTTAAATGCCACATCCAGAAGAAACATGGAGTATATACAAGTCAGAATGCCAAATCTAGCTTCCAAGCTACCTGCTTCAGATTAAACAAGAGTAGATACAACTGGAAACCTATCCCCAGCCAACCATACTATGACAACTGTGAAATTCCAGGCCATCAACCAAAGACTGCAGGTTCAAAGTACCAGAAACAGAAGATAAATAAAAAAGAGTCAAAAGATTTGAAAGATTCAAAGAATGAAAAGGAAAAGGCAAAAGACAATGCCAAATCCAAATTAAAAGGCAAACAATTAAATTAAGCCATGAATAACCCCATGAAAAGCAAAAATAAATCAGATAATAACTTACCAGACTCAGACCCTGTCAGCTATTCTGCAGGCAACTGTTGGTAACTCAGTTATGGAGTAGTGCACTGTAGTATTAGCTCTACTTGTTGGTAACTACAGGTGATATAAGCAACATGGAAAAAGGATCTAGAATAGTATCTTACCTCTGTCATGGAGTAGTGCACCAAGGTATAAAGTAGAGATGAACAGTAAAACTATATGACATGATTATATAATCAGGTATTATAGTGACAAAAGTTCAACACTCCCCCTCAAGCACACAGTCCTAGTTCAAAGGCAAAGTGCTTGGCCTTGACTGAAGGAAGGGCCTTGATAAAAGTATCTGCAACCATGTTATTTGTAAAACAATAAAGAAAGTGAATAGTACTGTCAGAAATTGTGAAACAAATAAAATGATAATGGATATCTATATGTTTTGTTCATGCATGATAATTACCATCTTTGGTTAACATGACAGCAGACTGGTTGTTACTGTACAAAGTTGTGGGGTAAGCAAGTGGGAAAAAGATCTTACCAATGAGTCAATGGAGCCAAATAGTTTCTTTGGCAGCATGTGTGGCAGTGACATACTTGGCCTCTGCAGTGGAGAGAGTAATGAGCTCCTGCTTGCATGATCCCCAGAGGATAGCTTTTCCATCTATAAGAAATGTGAATCCAGTAATAGTATGATAGTGTTCCTGAAATGCACCATCTGCATCAGCATAGCCAACAAGGCTTGATAGCTGTGTGCCATAGATTAGCTTCCAGCCTCTTGTGCCAAGCAAGTAGCAGTAAACTTGTTTGAGGGCTTTTTAGTGGTCTAAGCCAGAATTGTCCATGAATTGGGCTAGCATCAAGGTGGCAAAGGTAATATCCAGTTGGGTATCTACTGCAAGGTACATTAATGACTCTAGGGCAGTTCAATATGGGATCTGGTGCATTTTGGCAGCTTTGAGTGAGGATTTTGGGGACTGATTTTGGAATAATTGTAGATTTGGGTTCATTGGGATTAAAGCCAGTTTCACACTGTCAAAGTTGTATTTTGTCAGGATAGTGTTAATATAGGGTTCCTGTGAAATCAAAATGATACAAGCAGCATGATTTCACATAACTTTCATTTCAAGAAGCCAGCTAATGGGACCCAAGTCTAAGATCTTGAAACAAGTTCTGATTTCAGCTTTGAATGCCTTGATGAGTTTGCTCAAGTTCCCTGTCACCATGCAGTTATTAATGTACAACACAAGAATAAGTAGTTCAGTCCTAATGCAAGCAATAAATACTCTCCAATCTGCTTTGGTACAGATGAAGCCTAGTCACTCCAGCTCACTGCATAAGCATTGGTACCATTTTAGCACCCCTTGTTTCAAGCCATATAGGGCAACTTAAAGTCAAGCAACTGTATCTCAACCACCTTTGTCATAGCCAGGGGATAGTTTCATGTAGATAACTTCATTGTTATCTAGCTTGCCATTGAGAAAAGTGCTGTGGAAATTGAATATATCAATGTCCCAGTCATGGCAAGCAGCTATAGCAAGGATAAGACAAAGTGAGGCAAGGCAAGTGACCAAAGCATAAGTATTGTAATAGTCAACACTGTGTACTTGTGTAAAGCCATGTGCAATGAGTCATGCCTTGTACTTATTGATCTCACCATCTGTGTTCTTCTTAATTTTGAACATCTACTTGCAGTCAACTACATTCACTTTGTTGGATGGGCAGTTCACAACATCCCAGATGCACACATCATTCAAGCTCATCATTTCTGACTTGATAGTATTATCACATTTAGGCCAATCTGGCTTCACATGTGCTTTCTCTAAAATGCATGGTTTCAAGGCTTCTACATTGCATGTGGCTGCTAACAATGCATAAGAACAGCAGTCATATTTCCCATGTTGATGCTGCATTAACCCCATCAGCTTTATCACTGGTCTCTACATTCATATCATATTTACACTCCTCCTTACCAGCAACCAGGACAATACTGATGGTATCATATAGCAAGACATGTCTATCTGGCTGACTGTCATGAAAGCCAATGCCCTCATGCAGCAAGTGAATATAAGGTGATTCAATGTGGGATCTGGTCAAGCAGCATGAATTGGCAGTAGGAGGTGGTGCAGGGAGTTGAGACAGAGCAGGGAAAGGGAGTTAGGAGGGTAGAGGTATGTTCTGAGCCTCTGAAGAAGTAGCAGGTGGCTGACCTGTGGCATCTGTGTCCAAGCTGTTATGGCTCCAGCCTAACATGCAGTCTCATGTGACCATGAGAGACTAGAAAGCATGTGATGTGCTGGTCATGTGACTAGGTGCATGTGATTGTGCAAACAAGTAGCCAAACAAGGTAAACCCTAGGCTAAGGTCAGAAGTCCTATTCAGAGTTCCTGGCACTTGCGAGGTCACGTGATGTGGCTGGATCTCAGATGAGATCTTAGATCAGTCCCCAATGATATCTCTTTGGAGATTAGGATTTGTATCTGTGGCAGAGATCCAATGGATCTCCTCAGCCTTATGGTAGCCATGCCTCTTTATAGAACCAGGGCAGTGCATCCTTCCATTCCACCCACATCCTCATGGTGTGGCAGCCCCTCTCCTCCATCCTGTATCCATGAGGCCACTGCCTTACTCCCTTACCCAATCCATGCTCTTCTTATCTATTACTTAGTCATGAGTCCCTTATACTATTGGTGGCCATAGATAGCATTACTTAGGGTAGGTCTCCTGTAGCTGGTCCATGCACTGTTGCCAGCAATATATAAGGCAGGAGATGCAAGGCTGGGTTTCCCCAGTCTTGCCCTCTTGTGACT
>JBBPJW010001218.1:0-13844 GCA_038088935.1 Pulveroboletus aff. viridisquamosus
CTCAGTCTTGCTCTCTTGACCTCTTGGCTAGTTATACAGGCTGAATACTCAGTGCTGCTGGCCTACTGGTTTATACAAGAGTAGTGGTCTCATTCCTCTCACTCAGCCTAGTTCGAGGCCACTAGTCCAAAAGCCTCAGCAGCCATTGAAGACAGATCAGGAGCGTCCACCAAGGACTTCGAGGATTAGCAAGTAACGGGACGATCCCGTTTCAGGGTGGCCACTCTGGTTAATAGTGCACATTTTATCTCCTTGATTTTATTATTGGCATTTTATTTGTGATGACATTGCTGAATTCATTCAGCATTGTTTAAACTATGCTTTGACCAAGAGGAAGGAAACCCCAGCTTTTATTCTTCCTCTTTCTGCAGCTTTAAAACCATGGGAAGATATATCAGTTGATGTGATTATAGGATTACCTATAATTGCTGAAAAGGATATAATACTGGTTATAATTGACTGTTTTTCAAAAAAATTTATTTTTATTCCATGTTCTTTTTTCTTATCTTCATTAGAACTAGCAGAACTTTTCTGAGATCATGTTTGGTCTTATTATGGCCTTCCTGCTCCATTGTGTCAGATAAAGGACCACAATTTGTGTTAGTGTTTATCTTGGAGCTCAATTGGATTCTGGAAATATCATAGAAACTGTCCATAGCCTACTACTCTTAAACCAATGGCCAAACTAAGTGGAATAATTAGAAGTTAGAGAAATATCTGTGCACTTTCTATTATAATACACTTTGTTTTTATTTTTATTTTTTCTACCTTCTCACTTTTCTTTTACTTTTTACATTGTTACATCACATGACCCTGGTAACCTTTACCATTTCACTCCTTTACATATCATAGAGCTAGATCATGACATTAGTTCTTATTATAGCCTTATATTTGCCTTATATATTTCTAGGTCTCTACTTCATTTCTACTATTGTTTAACTTACTATACAATGGTTTAAAGTAGATAGGACTCTTATGGTCTGTTCATATCTCTATAGCATATAGTGGCTTAAAAAACTGTCCCAATATTTGCATGTTTTGTACTAAATGCAATGGCTATCAATAATTACTAATTATCATGTTAGGCTATAAGTATATGAAATGCAGTACTTGCTCTTGGCTTTCTATTGATCCAATGATCAAAGAATTTGGTTATGTTTTGATAACATGGCAACCATATCAAAATAACAACTTATTAAGACAGTTTTTTGACTTTAAATAAAATATGGTATTTAATACCTGATATGACCTTTCTTGGCCTTGATAACTGCTTGAATCCTTCTAGACATGCTTTCTATCCATTTTTGACACTTCTTCACAGAAATTCTTTCCCACTCTACCACCAATCTATCCCATAATTGATAAACTTCTATAGATACTCTCTTATAATCTGAAAGGCATCTTTTTAAATAACTCTGAAATGCAACTATCATATTGGCTAATCAAAAAGGGGCTTGGGCTTGTACTGGAACTAATGGGTGCAATCTGGGCTTGTGCTAGAGGTCTTTGAACTAGAGGCCAGAGAACTAGACAAGAGAAATAGAAAGAGTCAGAAACTTATATAAAGCAAAAGCTTAAGTGTACAAGACTAGGAAAATTCAGGCCTGGACTCAGCTCTTTATATAGGCTACAAAGGCATGCACAGATCATGTAAGTCTGGCCTACCCTAAACTATTGTATAGTAAGCTAACCAATAGCATAAAGGGAGCAGGAACCTAGAAATATATAAGATCAAGGTAAGATTATAACATCAATGATCTAGAATGTTCTAAACCTGTGATATGTGAAAGAGTAAAGATGTGACATGTGAAGTAGTGAAGAAGTAAAATGGTAAGGTTTACCAGGGTCACATGATGTAACAATTTGAAAAGCCAGAGAAATATAAAAATAATGGAAAAATGAAATGAAAAGTATATCATAATAGATCCCAAGTATGTTCAATAGAATTAAGGTCTGGAAATTAAACAGGCCAATCCAGAAGCTTGATATCTTGCTTCTTAAATCAGATTTGAGCTCTTCTAGAGGTATACTTGAAATTATTATCTTGCTAAAAAATGATTTTATTTGAAGAAATTCTGGAATTCTCTATGCTCTGCAACAATCCTTCCTTTAAAATTGCCACATACTGTTCAATATCCATCCTTTCCTCAATCTCACTCAAAAATCCCACACCATTCCATCCAATATAGCCCCATACCATAAGTAATCCTCCTTCAAACTTAACTGTATCTTTAATCTCTTTAGAACTTATCCCCCTTTTTTTTTTTCCACACATATTCTTGTTTATCTGATCTAATTCTATTGATTTTAGTCTCATCTGACCAAATTACCCTCTTCCAGTCCTCCACAGTTCAATGCTGGTACTTTAGAGCAAAGACCATCCTGCTTTTTCTATAGATAGCAGAGAAAAAAGATTTTTTCTTTCTTACCATAGCTTTTAAAGAAGCTTCCTTAAGGGTATTTCTGACTTTTTGTGGGCAGACAGGAGTGCTGACAATAGAATTGATGAAATAAGTGGCCTGAACTACATTACTGGCCTTTCCAGAAAGAATTTGTTAAACAATAGCATGCTTATTAATAGAAGAAATTTTTACAGGATAACCACCATAATGATTTTCCTTCTCTGTTTGGATTTTCTGAAGGACTCTAGCCACAGTAGACTTTCCTAGACCAGTTTGAGATGCAATTTTCCTATAGAAAAGATCAAGAGAGGCAAGAAAAATAATATTATCTCTTTAAGCAGCAGAAAAATGTTTTATAATGGAGATAAGGGAATTTCTTTGTAATGGTAGGGTTTATATATGCTCCAGGATAATTAGTGACATAAAGGTGACATAATATATTAATTATCTAAGATATATAATCATTTTACAGCACTTTAGGGTTCAATATATGTAATGGAAATTCAAAGTCAAAAAACAGACCTGTTACAATTATTTTTCACTTTTCACATCACATGACCTTGGGAACCCTCACCTTTTCACCCTTTTACATTTTCACTTTTCACCTTTTTACCTCTTCACATTTCACAATCCAGAATATTCCAGACCATGACAACATTATCTGGCAGTTACCATGAGGAACTGCTAAGGTACTCACTCTCTTATTGCCATTGGTCTGCTTACTGTACATAGTTTAGGGCAGACCCTAGTTACATGGTCTGTGCACACATCTATATCATATATAAAGGGCTGGCACAAGCTGGGATCCCCCAGTCTTGTATACTTGAGCTCTAGGCTTTATACAAGTCCTTGACTCTGCACTTTACTTCCTTTTGCCTAGTTCCCTGAGATTCTAAGTTAAAACCTCAGCTTTAGGACAGCATCCCCTGGACAGATCATGAAACTCAAGGCTAGAATGGTTGCCAACCATTTCAAGACTCAATGAGTTGTTATTTTAATATGGTTGCCATGTTACCAAAACATAATCAAATGCTTTGATAATTGGACAAATAGAAAGCCAAGAGCAAGTACTACATTTCATATATTTATAGCCTAGCATGATAATTAGTAGTTATTGATAGCCATTGCATTTAGTGCAAAACATGCAAATACTGGGACAGTTTTTTGAGCCACTGTGAGTGATTAACTGTTTTTCTTTTCCTTTGTAGCACTCACTCAGCTTTTTTCAGACCATCTGCACTGTTTCAGTGTATAGTATCCCACTAAGAGGTTTATCCTTTAAAATAAGTGTAATTTGTGCACAGACCTTCTTGTTCTTTTCAAGCCACTCTAGATACTTGATAGAACATGTTGCCATGTCAGGTTTGCTTTCTTTACCAGTAACAACTCTCCAGAAGCCTCTGACATATAGGATGGTTTAAATGCAGAATCTTTATATCTGAAAATTTGCACCATTGTTGTGTTATAGAAAGATAAAACATTATACAGGCAACTAGATGTCTATGTAGTACACTTGGAGATAGTTGACATATTGGTGGATGAGGATAAGAAGGAGCCTGCAGCCAAAATAAAAGTGGCAGGGCTTATAGTGTTTATAATCTTTTGTAAGATTACACTATAGAGGATATTATACTATACATAATAAGACCTCAGTTTCATATGAACAAAAGACTGTAAACAATCTCCTAAACTAACCTATATATGAGGAGACCTTGTAGATACTGTTCAATTAATAAATGTAACAAATATATAGTGCTCTTTCCTTAGTTTCATATAAATAAAAGATTAAGGTGCAATATAACAGTGTCTATGCTCAAAAGAACAATGCAATTACATAAGGAAATGTCCAGTGTATGCTTCAGAAAGAGAGGATCTCAAGAAATAAATGGCCCAAAAGCATAAAAAGAAATAAGTTTTTTTTTAAAAAAAGAGGAGAGTAAAGAAAAATGAAATAAATAGAATAAAATTTCAACAATTCTTCCTCTATCATATCACTAAAGTTAGCACCAATACTATATGTATTAGTTTAGATATGTTATATTCTGGACTTTAGTTCTGATTCTGCCCCAGCTAAACCTTAATACTTGTATTCTAGCACTTATTAGCAAGCTAATCCAACTCCCTGATACTCCTGACACAACTCCAATTCCTCTACTATTATTCCCTAACTCTAGTTGCATCCACACTTCCTTTTGTATGTTACTCTTATAGGCTACTCTGACCCTTTAATACCTTTTCATGCTACTCTAACTTAAGTTCACCCCTGCTTTATTCTACTACATAGTATTCTAAAGTTTCACTTCATCTCTCTGAAAATTTCTGTTACAACTTCATACTTCTTTCCACTCTTGCTTCCTTTCCTTATTTCTATTTGATCCTTATCTTTTCCTGCCATCTTTTAGTCTCAGTCTGACATAACTTGATGCTATTATCTGAGATCTCTATTTATCTTCCAATATGCATTGGCATCTGCTTTTGCTTCTGAGAAAACTCCAGTCTTATCTTCTTTCCTCTCTTGGACTTATTGCTTCTCTGAAGTTATAAGTACTGTAATTCTTGTATATAGTATCTCAGTTCAGATATCAATAAAAATACCCCCATCTTGACTTCATCCTTACTCTGACTGAGCTTCCCAGATTATCCTCTGATCCTCTGGTTTACTTCAGAGTACCTCCAGGCCTTAATGATATTTCTAAGGAAATCTTAAGGACCTACTCTTATTATAACTAGGCTTGATACTCCTTGTCTTGCCTGTCTCTCATGTTAAGCCATGAGACCACTTTCTTCTCCATCTCCAACCCCTTCATAAATCAGGACACCAAGTTATGCAAGAATATATCACATAAGGTAAATTCAAGTCCTATTTAACCCAGAAATATTCTTCTTAACCCTTTTTCAGAAAATCTCCAGACTTTCTTGAAAGCCCCAAGGGTTATGTCTTCTTTCATATTCAAGCCCCATTAGTGTGCTCAAACCTGGGGTTTGCTTCTGGAGTTTTCCTCCTATGGAACCATAAGTTCTAGCAGTATATTTGAACCTAGAACTTGCCCTTCAGCAATCTTCCAGGGTTTTGACAATATGTTCAAACTAGGAGTTTCATCTAGCATCTAGAGATTAGAGTTTTAACAAGATGCCATTCATTACCAAATGTCTTTTATCCTCAATAATCTAATATATCAGTTAGAATCTGATAAGTTCCTCTCTAATGTTGATTACTTTAAACATGAGTCCTTTATAGCCCACATTTATGCCCCCCCTACTAAGCCCTCCACCTGCTCTGTATTCTTCTTTTCTCTTACCATGAAGAAAATCACTACCTTGATTTAAGTCAAATTGTTATGACTCTGGAAACCAGAGGCTACACCTAGACTATGGGAGAGGAGTGACACTGAGAGAGAACCTAAGTGGTGGCTCAGATGAGGAGCAACTGAGGATGACTCTAGAAGATGGTGGATGAAGAGGACTTGGATGAGACACATGCTCAAGACTGCCTAGTTCCTATGCCTTCCTTGAAGGGCCTGGTTTCCTAAGAAGAGCTTTCTCTAAAGCCTAAACTGCCTATGCTGTCAAGTGATAAAGTCTGAGGACTTTAGCACTCTGAGCTCGGCCTTTATATACTACTCTAGGAGGTGCACGGACCATGTACATCCATGTCTACCCTAAAGATGTACAGTAAGCCATCCAGTAGCATATCAGGCATACCCGTGTAGGCTGTAAGGTAAAGGCATGGTGCAGATAGAAGGAATGAGGCAAAGGGCCTCTCATAAGGTGTGGAGGAATGGAAGAAAAGAGGCATGGACACAATGAGGACAGGGATCTCAATCCACAGATGAGATCACCTTGGCAGATCCGTCAGATCCATGAAGATGAGTCAGATTTGAGATTGGAGAAATCAGGGGAAGATCCAGGGAAGATCCCTAGATGTGCCTCATGGCCACTAACTTTAGAGTACTCGTATAGTATATGCCAGATCCTAAGTTAGGGTTTAGCCTGATAAGGGATGGGATTCCCATGATCACGTGAGAATGAAAGTGGTTGTTGCATTGGTTTGCAACACAAATACTGGTGAACTGGTGTTGTATCCTGAATTCTGAACTCAATTCTAATCCAGCTTCTACTTGATTTTCCACACTTAGTGCTTGCCACTAAGCTATACTAGTCCCTGATTCTCCTCCATACAACTCTGGTTCTCCTGCTACTACTTCATTCCATTTTATTTGTGTTTATGTTCTTCTTGCCCTAGTATCATTATAGCTCCTCTGATGCTTTATTTTCTCTTCACTCTAATTCTGACTTTAGCCTTGTTTCCATTCTTAGTCACTTAGTACATCTTAGTTCTCACTTCATCCTCTCTGGACTATTCTATTTCAGCTCTGCACTTTCTCCCACTCTTATTTCTTTTTCTTCTGTTTTGACTCTTGCCTCTTTCTGCCATTCTTCAGTTTCAGTTCTGTCATGATTGGACATTGTCTTCCCTGACATCTCCATTCATCTTCTAGATACCTTGACATCTACTCTTGCTTCTAAGACAACTCCAGTCTCATCTCCCTTTCTTGATTAGACCTTGTGCTACTTTAAAACTATAAGTACTGTAACTTCTATATAAAGTATCTTAGTTTGAATATTGACAAAAACACCCCCATTTTAAATTGAAATAGGATAAAGGAGTTCTAGGGGCTGGAACTAAGAAATACACTAGTGGAGGTACAAGTGCTCAAAGCTAGGGAACTAAGAGTAACAGAGGGGACCTAAATATACTATACTGAGTAATCTATAGCCCAGAACTCTAATCAGGAGGATTTTCTTTTCCAGATATGATAATTATCAGAAGGCAAGCCTTCTTTGATGATTATTAGTGGCTAGAATGGATCAGAGCTTCTATTAAATGGAAAAAAAGCTAATAAAATGGAAATCTGCAAGAATAGATTTGTGCTATAATCTGAGATTGACTCTCTGCCCTGGATCTAGACCTGCTTGCTGGTCCACCACCTGTGTAAGATAAAATTTAAATAGTCATGTGTAAGATAAGATAAGGCCAATTAATAAGATATAAGAAAAGCAAAAAAAAAATATTATAACATTTACTTTAACTAAGACTTTCTGACTCTCCAGTTTACTCTGAAGTATTCCCAAGCCTTAATGAAAATCTCAAGGAAATCCTAACAGCTTGATCCCATTATAACTGGGCTTGACATTCCTTATCTTGTCTATCTTTTACATTAAATCATAAGACCACTTTTCTCTATATCTCCAACCTCTTTGTAAATCAGGACACTGAGTTGCCACAAGGATGCACCACATAAGGTTAAACCAAGTCCCATTTGATCCAAGGAAAGCTCTTCTCAACTTTCTGAAAATCTCAAGACTTCTTTAGAAGCTCCCAGAGATATGTTCTTATTTATAGGTAAAGCCACATTAGTGTACTTAACCCTGGAGTTTGTTTCTGAAGCTCTTTTTCTCAATTACCCTGAATCCTAACAGTATCTTGCATCTAGAGTTTACTTCCTCTAGCATTCCTCTGTGATCTAGCAGTATATCTGATCCAGAAGTTTTTCTAGCTCTTTAGAATTAGGTGTAACAGAGTTTTAAGCATTAAGATACTGTTTCAACAATGTATTCAGGCTTAATCTGCTTTGTTTTAACAACTGGCCACCATAGCCATGCATTTTTTCCCACCTTTTATCTTCACTACTGTAATGGCTGCTTTCAATGTCATATACTTAAATACCAGTGCATTAACTGTGCAGTATACCAATGCCCTACCTGTCTACAATGGCAATCCAACCATAACCAGGCTAACTGCCCACTTTGCTGCCCTTTACCTAGACAATACTTCTCATTATTATTCTTCCATGTCCACTTCTTCCACAGCTTCTTATAGAGCTCATTATATTTATCTTATCACTTTTGTGGTTTATATTATCAGACTCTTCTATCTCTCTTACCCCCTCTACCTTCATATCACACTAACAATGACAATATCATCAACAGTGTTGGCTGGGCCAACATTAATGGCTTCTCTGGACCAGAATTTGTCATTAACTGAATTATTGAATATAAATAGGACAATATTATAATTTTCCCTTTCTTTTTCCTCTTTTATTCTAGCTTCTACTTTTTATATATCTTAAACACTTTTTTGTTATGTTCTGGAACCTTCAAACTTTCTTTATTCCAGAACATTCCTTGACTTAGCAATTATTACTTATAATCCACTTCTTTGACAGTCCATCTGTTTCCACACAGATCACTTAGTCACCATTAGTCATAGAGTCTGACTCATTCAACTGAGTTCCAACCTTATTCATTGTACTATACAGTAGCATACTTTGTCTTCTTGTATTATAATCAGTTTATTATTTTCTTCTTTTTCTGTCTTAGTTTCAGACTTTATATGTCTCTAACACTTTTTTGTTGTATTCTGGAACCTTTAGACTTCCTTTGTTCCAGAACATTCCTCAGATCAGCAGATATTACTCATAGCCCACTTTGTTATTGTTATGCATTATGCTAAGTGCAGTCTGAATACCAATGCAAACCAGTAAGTGACAGGCTGACCAAACAACAAGAGGGCTTTTATCCTAGTGGCCCCAAACTAGGCTTGTGAGTCTTGAATAGGAAAAGGGAGAAAAGCAAGGAGTAGCCCAAGTTAACACTGAAGTGCTTAGACTGTAAGGGGAGTTATAATACAAGTAATCAAGACTGAAGAGACTCCAGGTCTTGCCCACCCTGTATATATATTGCCAGGAGGCATAGCCTTAGTATAGAATAAGTAATCTACTACTTGTGGTCACCAATAGCAGTAATTGCTCTTATTATCTAAATATGGAAAGGCATGGGGCAATGAGTAAAAATGAGACAGTGGCCTCACAGATTAGAAATTGTTACGACTCTGGAAACCAGAGGCTACACCTAGACTATGGGAAAGAGGAGGAACACTGGAAAGAAACTAAATGGTGGCTCAGACGAGGAGCAACTGAGGAATGCCTTGAAGAGTGATAACAAGGAGGACTTGGATGAGACACGAGCTCGAGCTTCCTAAGACCTATGCCTTTCTTGAAGGGCCTGGTTTCCTAAGAAGAGCTTTCTCTAAAGCCTAAAACTGCCTAAGCTGTCAAGTGATAAAGTCTGAGGACTTTAGCACTCTGAGCTCGGCCTTTATATACTACTCTAGGAGGTGCATGGACCATGTACATCCGTGTCTACCCTAAAGATGTACAGTAAGCCGACCAGTAGTGTATCAGGTGTACCCGTGTAGGCTGTAAGGTAAAGGCATGGTGTGGATAGAAGGAATGAGGCAAAGGGCCTCTCGTAAGGTGTGGGGGAATGGAAGAGAAGAGGCATGGACACAATAAGGACGGGGATCTCAATCCACAGATGAGATCACCTTGGCAGATCCGTCAGATCCACAGGAATGACCAGATCCGAGATTGGGGAGATCAGGGGAAGATCCAGGGAAGATCTCTAGATGTGCCTCATGGCCACTAACCTTAGAGTACTTGTATAGTATATGCCAGATCCTAAGTTAGGGTTTAGCCTGATAAGGGATGGGATTCCCACAATCACATGAGAATGAAAGTGGTCGTTGCATGGTTTGCAACAGAAATGAAGGAAGAGAACCACATTATGAAGATGTGGAAGAATGGAAGGGAAGCTCAGGGACAGTGGAGATGAATGCAGCATGGCAACCATAAGACCAAGAAGATCTATCTAAATCTCTGCCACAGATACAATTCTAATCTAGATCTGTTAGATCAGATATCATTAGTATCAATCTAAGATCTTATCTAAGATTCAGCCACAATCACATGACTATCCCATGAGCAAGGAATACTCTGATATAATAAATCAAACCTAGTCTAGGGTTATTCTTGTTATGGCAGGTAAGTTCCATGATCACATAATAAAACTATCAGTATTTGCTGAGTGCATAATAGTTATAATGCATTTTTTTATTTTCTTAATCATATGATCTTATCTTATCTTCTCCATGTGATTATCTAATCTTTTATCTTATCAGGGCTTAGGGTTAGCCTCATGCCTTCAGACCCTGCAGGGTTCTCTTTATTTCTGTCTTTTTTACTTCTCTTCCATTTTAAAAGCAGGACTCTTGATAATTTCCAGGAAAGCTTCTCTTCTTTATGATTCCCATGCCACATGTATGGGAATATTCCCATCAGGGACTTGATCCACACACCACACTGTAGCATATATAGACTGTAGCCATACTGTCTCAAGGCTCCAGCTTTAAGCACTTGTATTATATAGGTATTAACTTGAGCTTCCCTTATCTTTTCTTTTCTTTTCCTTGTAAGTTAGTGGCATGTCAACCTTGTCATGCATAACACACTTCCATTGTATTCCATCCATTTCCTTATAATACTTACTCAGCTTAGTCATATCATTTGACTCATTCAACTAAGTCTGAACTTTAGTCAATGCCTTATACAAGTAGTATACTTTCTCTCCCATGTTTCTTATGCTACTTCTACCTTATTTAACCTTGCTTTCTCATATTGTCTGAACCTTTTGTCATTACCCTCCACTGGAAATCCCACTTGCAACTTTAGTTGGCAGGCACCACTTCAAGTTCTTGGCAAGCTCATGTCCTTGCCTCATCTCTGACCACCACTAAAAGACTATTACCTTTCCTTCTTTTTTGCCCTAGCCACTCCATAAGGCCTGTGTTAGTCCCTACTCAGATCTAGCATAACATTTTGCTTCTTATGCTACTTCTACCTCTTTCTATCTCAGAGTTTACCTCTATTTCTCTCAATTACCTTGTACTATGTGTTCTAGTAAATACCATCTTATTTGTGACTCCTTGTTAGCAGAAACCCTTAGTTCACACTTGCAACATCTGTTGGCAAGCATTACTTTGTCTTAGCAAGTCCTAGCATCCTTGCTTTATCTTCATTCCTACCATGAGGCTCTCTGATGCTGTTTTATATTTGCACCTGTTCCTTATCCTTAGGCTAACTATTGTCAAGCCTATTCTTGACCCTTGACAATAGAATACATATCTAAAGGTCTATACTAGTTCCTATCCAGGTCTACCATAATAACAACTATGCAGAAGAAAATACATAGGCATGAACAACTTTAAAGTCAGAGTTGGAATAGAAAAGATTAGAGGGCTGGAGTTACTTGTACTAATAACTATGCAGAAAAAAATGCATAGTTATAAACTGGAGTAGCATAAAGAGAAATTGAAAAACTAAAGTAGCTTGCTAGCAAGTATTAGAGTTCAAGTGCTGAGCCAGGAACTGTGCAGAGATCTGCTAAGGGGTTAGAGTTCAGTCTAATATCCAGAATATGACAAGAATCTAATTTATGCCCTCAACTCTTATATATTTCCAATTTATAAGGCAGCTAACATAAAACTACATAAGGAATATGTTATGACTCTGGATTCCAGAGGCCTAAACCTAGATAAAGAGAGAGAGAAGGAACACTAAGGGAACTATAGAGGAGGCTCTGAAGAGAAGCAACCAAGAGGGGATCAATGAAGAAGAACTTAGAAGAGACTCATGCCCATGCAACTGAGGACTTTTCCTAAAAGGGTTAGAATCCAAAGAAGTGCAAACTTGCAAGATATGAAGTAATTAAGTCTGAAGAGACTTGACCACCCATACCTGCCCCTTATATATGGCCCAGAGTGGTACATAGACCAAGTATACTAAGTCTACCCTAGACTACTGCTAACTTTGAATATTACTAGTAGTAAGGGCACACTAATAAATATATAAGGAGAAGGCATGGAGTAGAAATAAGGAGTGAGGCAGTGGCCTCATGGATCAAGAGTTTAAAATGGAAAAGAAAAGAAGGCTTATAATGGAAGATCAGAGTAAACATAAGAATAGGGATCTCTGCCACAGATGTGATAAGATCATAGATGCAGATCTGAGATCCATCAAATTTGTGGAGATATATCAAGATCTAGATGGGGAAGATCCATAGGCAGATCCTGGGAAGATCCCAGATCCTGTATTACATGACCACTGACCATAAAGATACTCATAAATAAGTCAGACTTCAAGCTAGAGTTACCTGAAAAGGAGTATGTCTTCCATAATCACATGAGGTGAAAGTGGTAGTCATACAAGATGCATAATAGAATGAGAGTATTATGCACATCTAGATAGATGTGCCATAAGCTCACAAAGGAAAGGAATCAAGGGGAGTATCAAGTTAATATGAATTATATACAAGTGCTTAAAGCTGGAGAGCTAGAAGCTTCTATGCTACAGTTTTTATATGTTACAGTAGTATGCATGGACTAAGTTTCTGATGGGAATATTTCCATACATGTGGCACAGGGATCAAAAGAAAGAGAAGCATCTGTGGAAATCATCAAGAGTCCAGCTTCTAAGAAATGGAAAAAAAGAAACAGAAATAAAAAGAAGTAATAAAAGGGAAGTGAATCCTATAGGATCTAAAGGCATAAGGCTAACCCTATACTCTGAGTCATGAGACTTGTCACATGCCCTGATAAGATAAAGGATTAGATATCCATGTGGGAAAGATAAGAGAAGGTCACATGATCAAGAAAAGAAAAAGTGCATCATAACACTATCCTCTTTTTAGCTCTCAGATACCAGATAAGAGAACCAGAGGGGAGGTTCAGAGATGTAATTTTGAAAAGTTTGAAAAATATATTGAAAGGCAGGAATGTTAATAGAGAAAAAATGATGTGAGGCAGAGGAATTGAGTTTGTGAAAGTCACAAACTAATTCTGGAGCATTAGTAGCATCAGCTGCCAACTGCCAAGTGCAATTATCCACTGAATACCCTTTCCAATAAACCAAATACTCCAGTTTACCCTTGTGCAGATAAGAATCTACAATCTCCTCTACTTCATACTTACTATGCCCTTCTTTCATCACAACAATGGGGTCAGGGGTAATAAATTCTTGATTAGGTAACAGGGTAAGAGCATGTTTGACCTAACTGATATTGACCATGGGATGAATCTTTATTTCCACAGGAAGTTGTAATCAAACTGCATTGGGAAGGACATCAAGGACCTTGAAGGGTCCTATTTATTGCTGAGTTAATTTTTTGGAAGAATATGGCAGTATAAGATTGTGTGTAGAGAACATGACTTTATTACCCTTTTTATAAGATACATAGAATAGTTTGGTGTTTCATTGGAGCATAGATGTTCATGCTTTTTCTAAGAAAGACTGGATGGTGCTAAACAATTTGTTTATTTGTTCAGCAAATGGGAAGGAAGTAAAGGGTCCTTCAAATCCTATACAAGGAGAGAAACACTTCATAATAGCAAAAGAACTGGTTTTTATAACAGAGGAGAATAAATTGTTGTAATGGAACTCTGCCATTTTTACCCAGTCAATCCAATCTGTTTGCTTTTTTGCAACAAACATCCAAAGATATTTTTCCATTTTCTGATTAATGCATTCTGTCTGACTGACTGTCTGT
>JBBPJW010001219.1:0-13839 GCA_038088935.1 Pulveroboletus aff. viridisquamosus
ACCAAGTACAGGGAGCCTACCCTAATGCTAGCTATCTATGGACACCAATAGCCTAAGTAGCTCATCCTTAGTAATAGATAATGAGAAAGGGGCATGGATCGTAATGGAAGGAGTGAGGCAGTGGCCTCACAGATAGGGGATGGTAAAGGGGAGGCTGCCACACCATGAGGATGTGGGGGAATGGAAGGGATGCACTGCCCTGGTTCTGTAAAAGCAGTATGGCCACCATAAGGCTGAGGAGATCCATCTGGATCTCTGCCACAGATACAGATTCTAATCTCCAAAGAGATATCATCGGGTACTGATCTAAGATCTCATCTGAGATCCAGCCACATATCATGTGATCTCGCAAGTGCCAGGGAATACTCTGAAGGACATCTGACCTTAGCCTAGGGTTTGCCTTGTTTGGCTACTCATTCCCACAATCACGTGGTCTAAAGTCTCTCATGATCACATGTGACTGCATGTTAGGCTGACGCTGTAACAGCCACTGCCTCACTCCTTATCTCTGCTCCATGCTCTTTCCTTACTTATTTAATATAGGTCTTACTGCTATTGGTGTTCATAGATAGTAGTCATTAGAGTAGACTCCCTGTACTTGGTCCATACATGGGCCCTGGCAATATATAAGGCAGGAAGTGCAAGCTGGGTTTCCCCCAGTCTTGCTCTACTTGTCCTTTATGTTGCAATCCTCTTGCAACTATCACTTTCACATCATGTGATTGTGGGAAGCCTACTCCTATTCAGGATAACCTTACACTAGGGTCAGCAATATACTATACAAGCATCTTCAGGTTAGTGGTCATGTGACATATCTGGGATCTTTCCTGGATCTGCCCGGGATCTTCCCAATCTCCGATTTCATCTATTTCCATGGATCTGACGGATCTAGAGATGGATCTCATCTGTGGCAGAGATCCCTGGCCTCATGTGATCCACACCTTCTCTCTTCCATTCTACCTTAGTTGCGAGGCCATTGCCTTATTTCTAATCCCTGCTCCATGCCTTTTCCATCTTGCCTACACGAGTGCTCCTATTCTGCTACTGGTTACTAGGTACACAGTACATTAGGGTAGGCCACTAGTTACTTGGTCTGTGCAGCTTCCCTGGGCTATATAAAGGGGCAGGTACTAGTGCTAAAGTCTTCAGACTTTATTACTTTCATACTTGGCATTAGATTGCACTTCTTTGGTAAACCAGCCCTTACTAGGTCAGGCCCCATAGTTGCTCAGGCACAAGTCTCTTTCAAGTCCTCCTTATCGTTATCACCTCCTTGGTTGCTCCTCTACAGAGCCTCCATTAGAAGAGTTCTTTCTTTGTGTTACTCCTCTCTCCAACCTTATCTAGGTGTAGCCTCTGATTTACCAGAGTCATAACACTTTAGGCTAATTACCTGTGGAATTATACAAGTAGCCCACTAGATCTCTTTATCATCCCAAGATGGGATCCCATTGAGCTCTCTTCTAGCTAGAGCTTCTTTGGTTGCTGGGCTATTACTTTACATAGGATTACTGTATCTTTCTTTTTTTCAGCAGCCTAGTTAGGGGCCACTAGCACAAAAGCCCTGCTTATAGTTTGAAGATAGGAGCATTTACCAAGGTAGTTTGAATACCAAGGCTAGAATGGGCAGAGTACCTGTAATACTCAAAGCTGGGACTTTGAGATAATAATGCTACAGTATTTAAATAGTACAGCAGTAACCTAACCCTATGCTCTAAGTTCCATGACTCATCATGTGCCCTGATAAGATAAAAGATTAGATAATCACATGGAGAAGTTAAGTAAGGTCACATGACCAAAAAGTGAAAAATATGTCATAATAGTGAGGACAGTGCCAATATATCTTTGAGATGAATGGAGATGTCAACAATAACAGTGTCAAGGCATGTCAGACTAAACTAAAAGATAATGGGAAATGCAAAAGGCAAGACAGAAAAGTAACAGAAACAAAATCAGAGGAAGGCATGAAGTTACAATGGAGTGGTCCAAAGAAAATAAAAGTAAAAAGTAAGATGTGTCAAATGACTGAAAATGCAGCAAAGCTAAAACAGAATAAAGCAGAAAGAGAACAGAGGGCCAGAACAATTGTAGTAATGCTAATGCAGGGGAAACACAAGCATAGTAAGCCCAGAGGACCAGTAGGAACTGGATTGGAATTGGATTTAAAATATGAGATATGATAGTATTTTCCCTTTCTTCACTAATAAGGGCTATCATCCAAACCTCTCCATTCATCTAGAATACAATCTTACCTCTGCTCAAGCTCAAGAGTATGCCATTGACCTCAACTTGCTTTATAAATTCCTTTATGAGAAGATAGCTGCTGCTTAAAAAAGGTACCAAGCTTCTACTAACATTTAATAATCTCTGGCACCAGATTTTAAAGTAGGTAGCCAGGTTTTCATTAAGGCTAAGTACTTCAGATCTACTCAATCCTTCAAGAAACTTGCTGAAAAGAACTTAGATTCTTATATTATTATTACTCAAGCAGTTTCTCTTTCCTTTATACTCTGTCTTCCAGAGAATATGAAGTCCATGCACCTGATCTTTTATATTTCCCAATTAGAACCCTCTGTCCCCAATATTATCTCTAATCATGCCTAGTTACCACTGTCACCAGTTAAGATTAATGGAAAATTGGAGTTTGAGATCTCTAAAATCCTTGATTCAAAGGTAGATCACAGATAAAGAAGCTGCAAATTACTATATCTGGTTAAGTGGTTAAATTATGAAGATACTGATAAGAAAACCTCATGGCTCCTTGCCACTAAATTAGATCATAAATTGGAGATTATTGAGGAGTTTCATCTCTAATATCCAGACAAACCTGAATTATTTTATATTTGACCAAATTAAGTTTATTGGTCTAGTAATCTAGTTACAAGACTTTCTAACTACTTAGTGGTCACCTTTTCAACTGCCTTTCCTATCACCTGCCTCAACCTCATCTCTATATTCTTATTCTCTACCACTGCAATCCCTCTGACCTCTGCATATAGCTCTATTAACTGCTCTGCTACTTCATTAACCTCTCAATTCTCCAGCTCACTCTTTAAGCCCCTCTTATCTTCTATTCATGCTATTCATGCCCTATTAAGGACATTGACCAGCCATTCCATTATCCAGTTCTGATACCTTATCTCCTGCCATACTTTTCCATTCACCTTTCTTATTGCTATCTCCACCTGATGAAGATTCTCCTCCATCTTCTCCAAGTTTGCCCTTCCTCTGGGCACCTCTTTCTCTTTACCTCTTTTTTTCCACTTCCTCTCCAGCTTCTCCTGGCCAGAGTGGTTATATCTTGCCTTTGCCTTTATGCAGATAAGGTATAATAATAACTTGCCAGTGCCCACCCTGCAATTAAGTCCCCAGTTGTTATATCTTTAGCATACTAGAGCCTCCTCTACCCTTCTCTTCCCATTGCCTTCACTTGTTTCTTCCTGGGCTTGACAAAGTTGATCTGCCTGGAACAAGATTGGCTCTTTAGGTGTTTTATTAGCTTGCTGCACTTACCCTTTTGTGTTGGGTGACTACCCATCCTGCCTTAGTTCTCAAACAACCTTGGTGAGTGCCTGTCCTTGAATACTCTGCTAGGGCTTTTGAGCTAGTGGCCCTGAACTAGGCAGCAGTAAAGAGAGATGAGCCAAACCCTAGAGAGCTCAGGGGGATCCCCTTCTTGGGGATGGCTGGGAGATCATAGGCTCCTCCTGTATAATCCACTAAGGGACAAGAGAGTGAGACTCAGGAAACCTCAGCTCACCACTCCCTGCCTTATATATTGCTGGGTCCCTTACATGTACCAAGTACAGGGAGCCTACCCTAATGCTAGCTATCTATGGACACCAATAGCCTAAGTAGCTCATCCTTAGTAATAGATAGGGGAGGAGCATGGATCGTGTCTGATGGGTGAGGCAATGGCCTTGCGAATACAGGATGGAGAAGAGAGGCTGCCACACCATGAGGATATGGGTGGAATGGAAGGAAGCACTGGCCTTGATCTATGAATGCGGCATGGCCACCTGAAGGCTGAGGAGATTCAATCTGGATCTCTGCCACAGATCAGATCCTAATCTCTGAAGAGATATCATTAGCGTCTGGATCTAAGATCTCATCGAGATCCAGCCACAGTCACATGACCTAAACCTTAGTGTGGGGATACTCTAAATAGGACTCTAACCTTAGCCTAGGGCTTGCCTTATAAGGCTACTCATTCACATGATCACATGCTACTGATCACATGACCAGAGCATCACATGCTTTCTGGTCTCTCACAGTCATGTGAGACCACGTGTTAGGCTAAAGCTGTAACACCTTTTATGGGCTGCTTTTTTAGCCTCCTGCCTGGCAATCTCTTCTGTCATCCTCTAAGCCTTCTTCACTTTTCTCTAAGCCTTCTTCTTCTTTATGTTATGCACCATGAGATCACAGTGCCACAAGCTCACAAAGAAGAAGTGATCAAGAGAAGACTTGAGTTAATACAAGTAGTATTACAAGTGCTCAAGACTGGAGTCTTGAGATGCTAAAGCTACATCTTATATAGTACAGCACACTGTGCATGGACCAAGACCCTTACAGGAACATTCCCATGCATGAGGCACAGGAATCAAAAAGAAGAGAAGCAAGGCTGGGAACCATTAAGAGTCCTGCTTCTCTAAGCAATGGAAATGAAAAGGAAACAGGGTCTGAAGGTCATGAGGCTAACCCTATACCCTAGGTCATGTGCCCTGTCATGTGCCCTGATAAGATAACAGATTAGATAACCACATGGAAAGATAAGATAAAGGTCATGTGATCAAGAAAAGAAAAAACACATTATAACACTTTATTGCCTTTCTTCACCATTTCTGCTTAGCATGCTTTGCATTGCCAAGCTCCTCTTTATTCTCCATGTGCTTCTCAAGGTACATGTCAGACCATGTGTGAATATTAGTAAACAAGGACATGTTTGAAAAAGTTGTTGAAAAGTTTTCCAAAGTGGTAATTGTATTTATAAACCCATAATCCACTAAGACTCCAAGACTCTGCCAAAATAAAGTGAAATAAGTTTGAATATACTGTTAAAACAGTATTTTGATGCTTAAACTCTGTCACATCTAGTTCTAAAGAGCTAAAAGAACTTCTGAGTCAAGCATACTGTTAGATCATAGAGGAATGAGAGGGGGAATAGACTCTAGGTGCAAGATACTGTTAAAATTCAGGATAACAGAAAATAAAAGCTTCAAAAACAAACTCCAAGGTTGGGCACACTAATGTGGCTCAACCTATGGATAAGAATATATTTCCAGGGACATTTGAGGAAGTCTGGAGATTTCCAGAAGGTCAAAAAGAGCTTTTCTTGGGTTAAATGGGACTTGGCTTTACCTTATATGATATACTCTTGCATAGCTTAATGCCCTGATTTATGAAGGAATTAGTGTTATGCATCTAGCAAACATGATAGTTACTAGCATGTGATGTAAATGATTGCATAGTTATGTGACCAGGAGTATATAATCATGCAAATGAGTAGTCTTATCAAGAATAATCTTAGGCTAAGGCTAAGTCCTAATATTCAGAGTATTCCCCTGCACAGGCATAAGTCATGTGACATGGCAAATCTCAGATAAGGTCCAGGTACAATTCTCAATGACATCTGATCTTATAATCTAAATAGAGAATCTAATCTGTGACAGAGATCCAGATGGATCTTCTTGGCTTTGCTACTGCCATGTCTTATTTATATCTCTAATTCTATGTGCTTCCTTTTCATTCTTCCATATCCTCATGGTATGGTCTTCTCTCCCATACTTATCCCTTGATCCATAAGATCAATGCCTTATTCCTCATTTCCACTTCATGCCTTTCCCTTTCCTATTTATGGTCAAGCTATTATTGCTACTGGTGTCCATAGATAGTAGTACTTTAGGGTAGTCTCCCTGTACTTGGTCTATGCACAGACCTCTGCAATATATAAGACAGGAAGTATATGCTGGGATTTTTTCAGTCTTGCTCTCTTGATCTTTAGCTGATTATACAGATAGCTGGAATCCTCCTTAAGGTTTCTTATATAGTATCTGCTGGTGTGATTTATACAAGAGTAGTAGTCTCATTCTCTCTCTTCTGCCTAGTTTGGGGCCACTAGATTAAAAGCCCTCTCAGTCTAGGAGCATCCACCAGGTGTCTGAGTTACAAGTTCAATTGGTAGAGTCTCATTTCAGTCAAAGAATGAAAAGAGAGCAGTCATATGGCTCAACATGAAAAACAGGTGAGACAAGAAGCATCAAACCTAGTTATAACAAGATTGAGTCCTTAGAAATTTCATCAAGGCTTGGAGATACTCTGGAGTAAACTGGAAGCTCAGAGGATAAGCTGGGAAGCTTAGTCAGAGTAAGGACAAAGTTAAGATAAGAAATATTTTCATCAATATTCAAACTAAGATGCTATATACAGGAGGTATAGTACTTATTGAAATGGAAACTGGCTGTTCTATCTTCATATCTCAGTGATGAACTGGTGAACATGAACTAAGCAGTGGTTTTGTTTTAGTATCACTGAGAACTAGACAAGAGAAGATATAGAGTCAAGTATCTTGTATAAAGCATAGAGTTCAAGTGCACAAGACTGGGGAATTTCAGCTTGAGCCAGCCCTTTATATATGTTACAGGGAGGTGCACAGACCATGTACCTAAGGTCTGCCCTAAACTATGCTATAGTAATCCAGCCAATGGTGTAAAAAGAGCAGGTACCTTAATAGTACCTCATGGTAACTGCAAGGTAATGATATCATGGTCCAGACCAGTCTAGACTGTGATATGTGAAGGTATGAAAGAGTAAAGATGTGAAATGAGTGAAATGGTAAGGTTTACCATGGTTATGTGATGTGACATGTGAAGAGTCAAAGTGAAAAGTACAAAGTGGGTGAAAATAAAGAAAAGTAAAAAATAAATTTATTACTTATAGTTCTGGAGTAGTAAAAGATCTAAGCAACAAATAAAGATAAGACTGGAGTTGTCTCAGAAGCAAGAGTAAATCCCAAGATATTTAAAAAATGAATGAAAATGTCAGGGAAGACAATGTCTAATCATGTCAGACTGAAACTAAAAGATGGTAGAAAGAGGTGAGAGTTAAAACAAAAATAAAAAAGAAACAAGAGCAAAAGAAAGTGCAGAGTTGAAATGAAGTAGTTTGAAGAGAACAAGGTAAGAACTAAGATATACTAAGTGACTAAGAATAGAAATGAAGCTAAATTTGGAATTAAAGTGGAAAGAAAATGAAGAGTTGAAGAAACTATAATAATACTATGGCAGAAAGAACATGAGTGCAACTGGAGTAGAATGGAGTAGTAGCAGAAGGGCCAGAGTTGCATGGAGAAGAATCAAGGACTAATATAGCTTACTGGCAAGCACTGAGTGTGGAAAACCAAGTAGAAGCTGGATCTGAATTGGATCTGAAATATAGAATATAACAGAAGAAAACTCTGTGTTTGAAGAACATATGGAGTAGGAAGAGTTTAGCAAGCTCTAAAGAGGTCACCTTATTATCTGTAGAAATAAAAACACATTGCTTCAATAAATAATCTATCATAATAAGAATGGCAAAGTAACTGGAGAAGGTGAGGAGTTGCTCTATGAAATCCATTAAGATAAAAATCTAAATGTAACTATTGCAATACTATCAACAAAAAGGTTAAAGCTTGTGCTGGACACTAATGAGTATACTGGGACTTGTGCTGGGCTTGTGCTTAGAGGTCTTTTAACTAGAGGCCAGAGAACTAGGCAAGAGAAGTATAGAAAAGAGTTAGGGACTTGTATAAAGCTAAGGCTCAAATGTACAAGACTGGGAAAATCCAGGCTGGAGCAAAGCCCTTATATATGCTATAAAAATATACACAGACCATGTGTGTTATGACTCTGGATCCCAGAGGCTAATCCTAGATAAGAAGCAAGAGAAGAAATATAAAGGAGAAACTCAAAAGGAGGCTCTGAAAAGGAGCAATCAAAGAGGGATTAATAAAGGAGGACTTGGAAGAGACTCATGCCTGTGCAACTATGTGAAATGGGTGACTACCTGTCCTGCCTTGTAACTCGAGACAACCTTGGTGGATGCTCCTATCCTATCCTTGATAACTGCTTGGGCTTTTGTGCTAGTGGCCCAGAACTAGGCAAAGGGAAAGAGATGAGTTTCTGGGCCCTTGTATAAACCAGAAAGCTTAGACAGTGAATGAGAGCAGAGGTGGGATCCTTCTTGGATCAGGATCTTAGATCAATGCTGTAGATCTAGGCTAGAGGTCAAGAGAGCAAGACTGGGTTTCCCCAGCTTGCACTCCCTGCCTTATGTTATGGTGACAATCTAACACAATGGTCAGCACATGACCATGGGAACTGTAGAGCATGTGATGTGACTGGTCATGTGCCAGGAGCATGTGATCATGCAAACAAGTAACCTTATAAGGCAAACCCTAGGCTAAGGCTAAGTCCTATTTCAGAGTATTCCCTGACATCAGACATTGGATACATAATGTGGCAGATCTCAGATAAGATCCAGATCTTCCAATGACATCTGATCTCTTGATCTAGATTAGGATCTGATCTGTGGCAGAGATCCAGATTGGATCTCCTCAGCCTTATGATGGCCATGCCCATCTTATTGATTGATATCTGTGTCCTTCCATTCCACCCACATTCTTATGATGTGGCTTCTCTTCCATTCCCTTCCCTTGATCCATGAGGCCACTGCCTCACTCCTCATTGCTACCCCATGTTCTCCATTCATATATCTATTTAGAGGTAGGAGCTACTTTAGCTATTGGTGACCATAGATAGCATACTTTAGAGTAGACCTCCTGTACATGGTCTGTGTGCAGACCTCGACAATATATAAGGCAGGGGGTGCAAGCTGGAAAAATCCAGTCTTGCTCTCCTGACCTCTAGGCTAGATCCACAGCATTGATCTAAGAATCCCACCTCTGCTCTTATTCACTGTCTAAGCTTTCTGGTTTATACAAGGGCCCAGGAACTCATACCTTTCTCTTTGCCTAGTTCTGGGCCACTAGCACAAAAGCCCAAGCAATTATCAAGAATAGGATAGGAGTGTCCACCAAGATTATCTCAAGTTACAAGGCAGGATGGATAGTCACCTGTTTCACCTTATATATTGTCTAAGTCTGCACACAGACCATGTACAGGGAGTCTACCCTAAAGTATGCTATCTGTGGACACCAATAGCTAAAGTAGCTCCTACCTCTAAATAGATATATGATATGAATGCATGGGGTGGCAATGAGGAGTGAGGCAGTGGCCTCATGAATCTAGGGAATGGAATGGAAGAGAAGCCACACCATGAGAATGTGGGTGGAATGGAAGGACACAGGTATTAATCAATAAGATAGGCATGACCACCATAAGGCTAAGGAGATCCAATCTGGATCTCTGCCACAGATCAGATCCTAATCTAGATCAAGAGATCAGATGTCATTGGAAGATCTGGATCTCATCTGAGATCTGCCACATCATGTAACCAGTACCTAATGCCAGGAAATACTCTGAATTAGAACTTAGCCTTAGCCTAGGGTTTGTCTTGTAAGGCTACTCATTCACACAATCATATGCTCCTGGCACATGACCAGTCACATCATATGCTCTGCAGTTCCCTCAGTCACATGCTGACCATCATGTTAGGTTGTCACCATAACACTATGGATCTAATTCTAAAAGGGTAGGAATAAAAAGAAGTGCAAACTGCAAAGTATAAAGTAATCAAGTCTGGAAAGACTTGACTACCCATATCTGCCCCTTATATATGACCTAGGGTGGTGCACAAACCATCTACACTAAGCCTACCCTAGACTATACTATCTATGAACACCAATAGCAGTAAGGGTGCACTATTAAATAAGAGAGGAAAAGGCATAGAGCAGATATAAAGGAGTAAGGCAGTGGCCTTATTGATCAAGGGATAGAAATGGAAGAGAAGAGAAGACTCATAATGGAAGATCAGGGTAGAACATGAGAATGGAAATCTCTGCCACAAATGTGATGGGATTATATATATAGATCTGAGATCCATTAGATCCATGGAGATACATCAAGATCTTTAATAGGGAAGATCTAGGGCAGATCCTGGGAAGATCCCAGATCCTATATCACATGACCACTGACCATAAAGGTACTCACAAAATAGTCAACCCCAGGCTAGAGTTACCTGAAAAGAAGTGTATCTCCCATGATCATGTGATATAAAAGTGGTGGTTGCACAAGATACATAACAATGTGAGTCTAGCCTACTCTAAACTATAGTACAGTAAGTCATCCAGTGGCATAAAAGGAGTAAGGTTCTAAAAATACATGAGGCTAAATGTTATGCATCCAAAGAATGCCTTCTGCATATGATCAAACACTGATAAGTGGACAGGGATAACAACAACAATAAGTGGGCTTTTGAGACTAGAGCCCCTAACTAGGCAAAGAGAGAAATGAGCCTTGACCCATATAGGGCACAAGCCACTCTGAAAGAAGACTAGGCTTGTGATACTAGTAACAGAAGGTGGTTAAGACTGGGTTGCCCCAAGTCTCTTCCTACCCCTTATATATTATTAGGCTATGCACATGGACCATGTACAGGAAAGGTAACTACCACTACTTGACCAATGGCAGTAAGTATACACTAACCTATAGATATGTAAGCATAGGGCAGAGGGTAGGAGTAAGGCAGTGGCTTCATGGATCATGACTAAAGGAAAAAAAAAACACAACCATAAGGATGTGGGAGAATAAAAGGGAAGCATACTTGTAAAGGTGGATATAAATATGGCCAGGCCACCATAAGGCCAAGAATATTACCATCTAGATCTCTGCCACAGATTGATTCTAATCTAGATCTCATCTGAGAACTGCCATATCATGTGACCAATACTTATACATAGGGGAATACTCTGAATAGAATCTAAACCCAAACCTAGGGTTATCCTTGTTTTGGCATAGAAGTCTCACAATCATGTGTTGAGACCATCATTGTATGCTAGAAGCATAACACTAAACATAAGGCTACAATAAGTGGTAGTATCATGGCCTAAATCAGCCTAGATCTGTAAAGTGTGAAAAAGTAAAGATATAAAGATATGATATTGTAAAGATGTGAAAGAGTAAACTGGTAAGGGTTACCAGGGTCATATGATATAACAATGTGAAAAGTCAGTGGAAAAATAAAAAGATGGTAAAAACAAAGAAAATAAAATTGTATATTATAATAAAATTCATAACTTCTTAGGAATATAGAGCTGCTTCAAGAAGCCATAGAGTTTATGGTGGGGTACCTTGGCATGGGCACAGGCTGTCAAAAGGAGACATAGTCTTTGATGAAAGCTTAAATGCCAGGCCAGATATAATTGTGACAAATTCACTCTAAGATCTGATTCTATTCAAAGTGGCCAGATAAAGAGTGATTATGCTTAAAGCAGAGGACTTGGAGATATAGGTTGGAAACATTCAGAAACATATATCTAATTATCTAAGCATAGAAAACCTTTTGAGTTAACAGATCAATAACAATCAAGTGACTAATGGGCAGAAAGCTAAATAGAGGTAAGGGGGTTAGAAGGAAGCATCAAGAGAATGTCACAATGAAGTAAGTCAAAGTTAAAGAGGGTAGTAGTCTGAAAAACTGGAGCAGCCAAGAAGAATACCTGGAGCAAGGTAGTAAGCTGCTCTTGTATAAAGACAGGTTAGAGATTGTATAGATTAATATAGACACAGTTACTATTTCCCTCTTTGAAATAGATATTCCATTATTTAGTCAAAGCATCAGGCTTAGCACTGAGGTGGCCTGGATGAAAACAAATGAGCATATTAAACTGGAAGAGAAATTCTGACCACCAGACTTGCTAGTAAGTCAAAAGCTTAGTTATAGCAAAATACTCAAGATTCTTATGGTTAGTATTATGTGCTCAGCAAACACTGATGGTCTTCTTACATGACTATGGGACTCACCTGCCTAAACAAGATAAACCCTAGGCTAGATTTGATTTATTATATTAGAGTATTCTCTGACTTATGGTGATAGTCATGTGATGTGGCTGGATCTTAGATGAGATCTTAGATCAATGCCAATAACATCTGATCTGAAGAATCTAGATTAGAATTTGATCTGTGGCAGAAATCTAGATAGATCTCCTTGGCCTTATGGTTACCATACCTTTATTATTTCCACTGTCCCTGAGTCTTTTCTTCCATTCTCCCACATTCTCATGGTATGGTTCTTTTCTTATTTTCTTAATTCACAAGACCACTGCCTCATTCCTTACCCTATGCCCTATGCTGACCTTATTTAGATAATAAGAGGTGTTACAGCTCCAGCCTAACACAACAGTCTCATGTGACCATGGGAACCATATGCCTTTCAAGGAAACCCTAGGTTGAGGTTAAGTTCTTATTATTTAGTATCTTGGACAGACATTCCCCTTGCACAGAATGGTCATGTGATGTGGCAGATCTCTAGATGAGATCAGATCTGTGGCAGAGATCCTAGATGGATCTCCTTGGCCTCCTGATGGCCATGCTGCATTCATAGATCCGGATCATGCTTCCTTTCCATTCTACCCACATCCTCATGATGTGGCATACCTCTTCTCCATCACATTAGATCTGTGAGGCCACTACCTCATTCCCTCATCCAATCCATGCTTTCCCCTCATTATCTATTACTAAGGTATGAGCCCCTTATGCTATTGGTTCACATAGATAGCATAGATTAGGGTAGGCTTCCTGTAGTTGGTCCATGCGTGGACCCAGGCAATATATAAGCAGGGAGCTAAGACCAGGTATTCCCCAGTCTTGCTCTTCTGTGACCTTAGGTGGTTTACACACAGAACTCTTGATCTTTGGGCCATCCCAAGAAGGGACCCTCCTTAGCTCTCATGAGGTGACTTCTTTGGCTTGTTGGCCATCATATTCCCAGTTCAGCCTAGTTAGGGGCAACTAGCACAAAAGCCTCATAGCAGCTTAGACACGAGCCATTCACCAAGGCAGTTTGAAACACAAGGCAAGGATGGCCAGTGTGCCATTACAAGAGGTACAACTGCTATTGGTAACCACAGATAGTAGATTACTCATCCTATACTGGGACTATGCCCCATGGCAATATATATACAGGGTGGATAAGACCTGGGATCTTCCCAGTCTTTATCACTTGTATTATTTCTCCCCTTTATACCTGAGCACCTAGTCTTGGTGTTAACTCTAGACTATCTCTTGTTTTCTCCTTTCCTTCAAGACTTACAAGCCTAGTTCAGGGCCACCAGTATAAAAGCCCTCTTGTCATTTTAGTCATTGCTGTTACTCACCAGTCTGCATTGGTATTTAGTTGCACTCCGGGTAGTACATAACAGTTAGTAATAACATTAACCAGAGTATCAGAACCTTCAAGGTAGTGATGTCAGGTCTTAAATGCTTCAAAAATGGCAAGTGTTATGTACCTTTCTGGTGCTCCTAAATGTAATATGGACCAGTATGTGATAGTAACAACAAACAACAAGAGGACTTTTAAACTAGTGGTGTTATGGATCTAGACCAACAGCAAGAGGAAACCACCTTGGGGGGTACCCAATACTGGGGGGACAAAAAAATGGCAGCCTAGAGGAGGCACTAGGATACAAGGTAAACAAGTAAACAAGTGCTCTAGACTGGGAAACCAGTCTATGCCCTTGCCCCTTTATATATTGCTACAAGATGTGCATGGATCAGGCCATGAGGAATACATGAGGTAGCTGGTATACAGAGAACAATGCTAAATAAGGAAATAGGGCAAAGGGAAACTAAATAGGAACCAATGGCAAATAGGGAGTAATTAGTAAAAGAAAGCAAGGCA
>JBBPJW010001220.1:0-13836 GCA_038088935.1 Pulveroboletus aff. viridisquamosus
CCTAGCCTAGGGCTTGCCTTATATGGTTACTCGTTCGCACGATCACGTGCAACTGATCATGTGACCAGCGCATCACGCACTCTGAAGTTCCCACGGTCACGTGCGACCGTCGTGTTAGGCTGGAGCCATAACAAGAATAAACTGATAAAGGGCTTTATTAGTAGAAATATAGTGTTATGCATCTGGCAAATACAATAGTCTCTAGCATATGACTATGGGAACTTCAGAGCATGTGATGCAAATGGTTGCATAGTCATATGACCAGAAGCATGTGATTGTGTGAATAAGTAGCCTAATCCAGAATAACTCTAGATTAAGGCTAAGTCCTTTATATTAGAATATTTCCCTGCACAGGTATTGGTCATGTGATATGGCAGATCTCAGATGAGATCCAGGTACAGTCCTCAATGACATCTGATCTCACAATCTAGATAGAGGATCTGATCTGTGGCAGAGATCCAGTAAATCTTGTTAGTCTTGCTACTATTATACTTTTTTCATATCTCTAATCCTATGTGCTTTCTTTCCATTCCCCCATATCCTCATAGTGTGATCTTCTCTTCCATTCTTATTCCTTGATCCATAAGGCCACTGCCTTACTTCTCATTCCTGCTCCATGTATTCTCCTTTCCTTATCTATAGCTGAGTAGTTACTGCTATTAATGCCCATAGATAGTAGTATCTTAGGGTAGGCCTTCTATACTTGGTCTGTGCATGGGCCCTGGCAATATATAAGACAGGGGGTATAAGCTGGATTTTCCCCAGTCTTGCTCTCTTGACCTCTTAGCTAAAGGTTTATATAAGAGATCCTCTTAATCCTAAGTCCATTTCAAAAAGGGATCCACTCTAGCTCTCTTGAGGTAGTACTTTTTTGATTGCTAATCCCCCTAGGCTTTACATAGGACCATAGTATCTTTTATTCATTCATTTAGTTAGAGGCCACTAGCTAAAAGCCTCACCAATTTCCAGGATAGAATAGAAGCATTCACCAAGATAGCTCAAGTTCCAAGGATAGGATAGGAGACCTCATTACACACAGATATAGTTCTGATATGTGAGGAAATGGTCACAGAGTTTCCAATCAGCAATATGTTTACAAAGGTCAGGGTACATGGGATCATCCTACTTGTGAAGAAGAAAGAAACAGAGGGAGTTGGTTGCTACATGCTTGCAAATGTGGGTGGAGAGTATCACATTAATTACACAACAGAAGAGGTATTCTGGAAGGGCAGTAATGGAGAAATTGTTAGTGGAATTGAAGGAGCAGAGATTAGAGTGACAGAAGATGAAATGGCAACTAGCTGTTCTAGCCTTGTAACTCAAATTGACCTTGAAGGATGCTTCTAAACTATATTGGATAACTGGTAGGGCTTTTAACTAGTGGCCCCTAACTAGGTGATGAGAGAGAGGATGAAACCTGGGCCCTTGTATAAATTCAATAGCCAGCAGCACTAGCAAACTAGCCTATATAACCAGCCTAGAAGTCAAGAGAGCAAGTCTGGGTTTCCCTAGCTTGCACCCCCTGCCTTATATATTGCCAGTGCTTGCACACAGACCAAGTATTGGAGGCCTACCCTAAACTATGCTATCTATGGACATGAATAGCACTACTGGCCCTATTATATAAATGAGGGGAAAGCATGGAGCAGGAATGAGGAGTGAGGCAGTGACCTCATGGATCAAGAGTAAGAAATGGAAGAGGAACCACACCATGAGGGTGTAAGAGAATGAAAGTGCATAGATTCTCAGATATGAATGAGGCATGGCCATTATAAGGCTGAGAAGATCCCATCTGAATCTCTGCCACATATCAGATCCTAATCTAGATTATGAGATCAGATATCATCAGAGACTAGATCTAGATCTCATCTGAGATCTGCCACATTACATAACTGATACCTTGTACCAGGGAAATACTCTAATACTAGGACTTAGCCTTAGCCTAGGGTTTTCTTATAAGGCATCTCATTTGCACAGTCACATGCTCCTGGTCACATGACTATGCAACCATTTGCATCACATGCTATGAACTGTTGTGTTCACTAGTCATATAATAGGAGAGAGCATTGGAACCAGCAAGAGAGAATCCAGCAATATGATAGAGCTGAATATCAAAGTCAGTGAGGTCAAGAAGCCAATGGGCTTGTTGATGATTAAGGATCTGGGGGGCACAGAAGTAGGTGAGGTTCTTGTGGCCAGTAAAGACTTGGACTGCATGGGAGAAATCTTGAAGATAATGGCATCAGGCTTTGAGAGTGCAGATAATCATAAGAAGTTCACAGTCATAGATGTCATAGTTCTGCTTAGCAGTGGAAAAGGTCTGGAAGAGATAGGAACAGGGGTGCTAGTTCCTGTTCAAATCTATCTGAAGGAAAATACCTTCAAAGACATAGGCATAGATATCCATATCAATGGTAAAGGGGTGGGAGAGGTCCAGGAGTTATTGTTATGCACTGTGAGATCACAGTGCCACAGGCTCACAAGAAAAGGATTTGAATACAAGAAGTGAGCTCAAGTTAACATGAGTAAATACAAGTGCTCAAGACTGGGGTCTTGACATGCTAAGGCTACAGTATTTATACTACAGCACACTGTGCACAGACCAAATCCCTGATGGGAAAGTTCCCATGCATGAGACATGGGGATCAAAAAGAAGAGAAGCATCCTTGGGAACCATCAAGGGTCCAGCTTCAGGAATAAAAGGGAAAAAGCAGAAATAAAAAGAAGTGCAGGGTCTGGTAGACATGAGGCTAACCCTATGCCCTGGATCATGTGATCCATCATGTGACCTGATAAGATAAAAGATTAGATAACCACATGATGAAGATAAAATAAAGTCACATAATCAAGAAAAGAAAAAGAGCATCATAACAGTTATAGGATGGATTGGAAGAGAAAGAGGGCCTTAAAGGAGTCAAATGATTCCTGGCAGGCTGGAGTCCAGGCCCAAGAAGTCACCTTCTTAATAAGATCAAAAAGAGGGCAGGTGATGGACAAGTAGTTGGAGATGAATCATCTATAAAAGTTAGTGAAACCCAGAAAGGAATGGATATCCTTGACTTTTGAGGAAATAGGCCATTTGGCAATTCTGTCAAGCTTAATGGAGTCCAGGGTAAATTACCATACCTAGGTATTTAATCTCAAAAAAGGCAAAGGTACATTTTTCAGTTTTAAGTGGAGATTAAGGTCTGCCATGCATTGAAGCATGCAGGAGGTGCAGGTTCTGTGGGTATTAGCATTGGGTAAGGAGATAAAGAGGTCATCCATATAGATGACAAGCCATTCTTTTGCAATCATATTGCAAAAGAAGTTATTCATGAAATGCTGGAATATGGCTGGTAAGTTATTTCATTCAAAAAACATTACCATAGATTTAAAGAGGCCTTTGTAAGTAATAAAGGCTGCTTTCCATTAATGTCTGTCTTTAATACAAACATTATTGTATTTCTATCAAATGTTAAACTTGGTAAAGACCTTGGCTTTACATAGTTTGTTGATAAGATCAGAGGTAAAAGAGAGGATATTATAATTTATTTTTCACTTCTCTTCATTTTCATCCACTTTGCACTTTTTACTTTGACTCTTCACATGTCACATCATGTGACTATGGTAACCCTTACCATTTCACATCTTTACTCTTTTACACCTTCACTTGTCATAGTCTAGACTGGTCTGGACCATAATATCATAGCCTTGTAGTTACCATAAGATACTGCAAAGGTACTTACTCTCTTTATGCCATTGGCTTACTGTAGCATAGTTTAGGGCAGACTCTAGATACATGGTCTGTGCATATATGTGTAGCATATATAAAGGACTGGCTCAAGCTGGGATTTCCCAGTCTTGTGCACTTGAGCTCTATACTTTATACAAGGCACTTGACTCTATCTTTTCTCTTGCCTAGTTCTCAGTGGTTCTAGTCCAAAACCACTGCTTGTTTGCATTCATCAATTTAACACTGAGACATGAGAATAGGACAGCCAGCCACTGTCTTAGAGAAGATAGGCATCCCAGACAGTATGTTTATTTAGATACCTGTAATTCTGGCAGTGGTGGAGTTTGCCATCCTTCTTTTTGACAAAGTAAAAGAAGAAGGCCTGGGGAGAGTTTGATGAGTGGATTTTTCCAGCACAAAGGTTTTCTTCAATAAAGTCCTCTATGGCTTGGCATTTAGAGGGGGACAGGGGATAAACCTTGCTGAAATTTGGCATAAAGGTTCCTTTGAGGTTGATTTCATAATTATAGAGTTAAGAGGGTGAAAGTTTGTCAAGAGGTTTTGGGGTATTGAAGAAAACTGCAGTGAACTGCTGGTACTTAGAAAGTAGGGTGGTTTTAAGTTTGGCCTTTTTGGCCTTAATGGTGAGCTTTGTTAAAGTAGTAAGTTTTGCTATGGTAATGGAGAAAAGGAATGCAGAACAAGAGTTAATGACTTGGGAGAAGTGCCATTCATAAAAATCATTATCAATGGATTGATTTGGTGACTTGCTCTTCAAATAGTGAATAATGCATTCATTATTCAGGAGGATGACTTTATTGGCCATGTGTTGTCAAAGAGAGAGTTGGGCAGCTTCAAAGAAATAAAGTTTCTTGGAGTGGTTGGAAGTGGGAGGGATGGTAAGTGAGTTTGCCATCCAGTTGATACTAGGGTTCATGGCTTGAAGCCATAGGAGTCCTAGGATAAGGATTTTCCTACCACATGCCATAATATGGCAGGACACAAAGTGGATTATCCCTTCTAGCTAAAGAAGTATGGTACAAGTATGAATAATGCAACCCTTTTTGTTTAGAAAGAAGTTGACATTGCAGATGTTAAGAGAGATAGAAAGTCAGGTAGTAGGGAACTTGTAATGGAAGATAAACTCCCAGTCAATGCAATTGATTTGTGCTCTGCTATCAACAAGAGTGGAGACATCTATGACTAATCTTGGGCATGCAGAGGGGGAAACTTGTACTGGGATTCTCATTAATTTTCTAGAGGAGAATACAAGTACAGGAGCACAGACAAGGGAGGGAGCATCTTGCATAGGGAAGGTACTCCATTCTAAAAACCCAATCTAACTCTTCTCACCTCAGGTTCTTCATTACTAGCCTCTTTAATCTTCATTGTCTCTTCTTTAGCAGTGACCTTCTTGACAGATTTCTTTGGGGTGGGAGTAGAGCTGGTGGCAAATGTAGAGGAACAACTATTGGTGCAGGCAGTGGCATCATGTCTGGGTTTCCTGCAACAAAGGCAGAGACTGAGCTTGAAGCATTATTCTCATTCCTGGGGGGTAAGCTTGATAAGTTAAATAAAGTTGACATTCATGGCATTTGGGTTTTTTTTTAGCCCAAGGGTTAATAGAGGGGGTGCTAGTAATCCAGGTGTGGTTCTGGGGTTCTTGCAGTGAAGCTCTGTGAGCTTGGTGCAGTCAGAGGTGCCTTGGAAGTGGATGACTTTTTCATGTCATTTCTCTATGGTACTGGGGATTTTGTTGAGGTTTTAAATTCAATGGGATAGCCAGAAGGTAACTCCAGTTTCATAGTAGGCAATAAGAACATTATTATCCTTGATGTTAGCAAAGACCATGTAGTTTTGAAATTCTGCAGTATATTCTGTAAAAAAGGGAATTTACTTGCCTTTCTTGTTCTGGCACATTTGTGTGTTAGCAAGCCAGTGGATAGTAAAGGCAATAGTGTCTTATTTTTTGAATGAGGCATTGAATGCCTTGATGAATACACTGATGGTTCCCATAGCAACCACTATACCTGTGATACTTTTCTTTTAATATGTGGTTGCCCAAGAAAGGGCAGGGCCTTTGATCATATAGAAAAGAGCAAATGCAATCTTCTTTTTATCAGAGTTATAGACTATAGTATTAACAAAAAGATAGAATTGGACAGAGTCCAGCCAGGCTTCTGCTTTGAAGTGATTGCCATTAATATGTTCAGAGACACCAAGGTGATGTTATAACACATTTGTTATGCACCCAAAGAGTACCCTCCATACCAACTGAACCAGCAAGTGATAAAGGCCCACAACAATGACAAGATGAGCTTTTAAGACTAGAGCTTCTAACTAGGCAAAGGAAAGAATTGAGTGGAATCTCCCATGTAGAGAAGCTAATGTTACAAGAGGATTAGACTGGAGAAACTCCAAGTCCAAACCATCCTATATATATATTGCTAGAGGGCACAGCTTTATATACAGGATGACTAACTACTATCTATGTAAACCAATAGCAATATAGACTCTTGCTTACTAAATAGGAAGGCATAGGGTGAAGGGTAGGAGTAAGGCAGTGGCCTTGCAGATCATGACTAAAGGAAGAGAACCACACCATAAGAATATGGGAGAATGGAAAGGAAGCATACTTGTAAAGGCAGATATGAATGTGGCCAGGCCACCATAAGGCTGAGGAGATCACCATCTAGATTTCTGCCACAGATCAATCCTAATCTAGATCCATTAGATCAGATATCATCATAATTAATCTAGATCTCATATGAGATCTGCCACATCACATGACCAATACTTATACATGGGGAATACTCTGAATAGAATCTAAATTCAAACTTAGGGTTATCCTTGTTTTGGCATAGAAGTCTCATGATCATGTGTTAAGACCATCAGTGTATGCTTGGAATATAACAGCATTTTCATTTTTTCTTTTCTTGATCATGTGACCTTATCTTTTCTTGATCATGTGGTTATCTAATCTTTTATCTTATCAGGGCATGTGACAGATCACATGATTCAGGGCTTAGGGTTAGCCTCATGCCTAAAAGACCCTGAAGCTTCTTTTTATCTCTATTGCTTCTCTTCCAATGGAGAAGCTGGACCCTTGATGGGTTCTGTGCTGCTTCTCTTCTTTTTGATTCCCATGCCTCATGTATGGGAATATTCCCATCAGGGACTTGGTCCATGCACTGTACAATGTAGTATAAATACTATAGCCTTAATGTCTCAAGGCCTCAGTCTTGAGCACTTGTATCTTACTTGTGTTAACTCATAACTCAATCCTTGTTTCCATTACTATCCTTGTGGGCTTGTGGCACTGAAATCTTTCAGTGCATAACACTTGCTTAAGACTGTATATATTCTTTTTCCTTATCATCATCACCAAACCCCTTTTCTTTTTGTTTCACAGAATAAGTTACTTTTACATTGAGTTGAAAGACAGTTGATGAAGTATAGCCACTTTCAGGCCTGACTTGAAGATCAGTTAGTGAAGGAAATATATCTCACAGTTCAAACAGAAGAACAAGTAAAGAAGCTTATCAAACATACAACTAGAAAGAAGAAGTGCCATTGGGAGAACAAGACTAAAAGGAAGCTCCTGAAAAGAAAATTTGAGGTAGCAAGGCACTGTAACATGCTAATTGCTCATCTGTTAAAGAAGTATTTGGACATCATTGAGCAAGATAGGAAGATGTGACTTGGGAGAAACCAAAAGTTTGCATCACAGAGGTTGAGAACCCTTAGGCCAGCAACAAAGTTAATCCAAGCAGTATCCAGGTCTTGGTATGGCTGCTAAAGGTGCAAACATGATAGCTCTTATAGAGCAGATGGGGAAATTGTCCCTCCAATCAAGAAACAATATTATAAGGAAGGTAGCCAACCAGGGGAATTGGAATGGTGATAGAAGAAAATGGAAGCATTGGTGGATTTCCCTAAGGGTTTGGGTCAGGAAACAAGAGTGGAAAAATAATCATCTTAGGGCAATTGCTATCTTGTCAAAAATAAAAGGTATGGCAGACAACTTCACCACAATTATGCTAATGAAGTATGATAAGCTCAAGAATAAGCACATTTGGGAGAATGGGCAAGATATGGGAAAAATGCTGGAAGAGATGGCTTGGCCAACATGGTTAGATCTCCAGCAAAAGATCAAGGGTCACTTCTGAATCAAGAAGTTGGCTCATCAAAGCCTTAGAGAGCTACAAGTGTTGAGGCAACAAGGCAAGAGAATCAATGATCTTTTAAACAAATTCAATCTTCTTAGAAAAAAGGCTAATGTGGATGATTACCATGTGATAGAACTGTTATGGGTGACTACCCATATCCTCTGATCTCAAACACCTTGGTAAGCACCTCGTCCTTGAATATCTTCTGCTAGGGCTTTTGTGCTAGTGGCCCTAACTAGACATTATAAGAGAATGGATGAGCCAGCCCTAGAGAGCCTTAGTGGATTCCCTTCTTGGGAACAGACTGAGGATCATAGAGTCCTCCTCTGTAATCTTAACTAAGAGACAAGAGAGTGAGACTGAGGAAACCTCAGCTTACCACTCCCTGCCTTTATACTATTGGGATCCATGCACAGACCAAGTACAGGGAGCCTACCCTAAGTCTAGCTATCTATGGTCATCAATAGCCTAAGTAGCTCAGCCTCTCATAATAGATATGGAAGGGGGCATAACTCATGCATGATGGGTGAGGCAATGGCCTCATGGATAAGGGATGGAGGAGAGGAGGCTGCCACACCATAAGATGTGGGTGGAATGGAAGAAGTGCACTGCCCTGGTTCTATGAATATGGCATGGCCACCATAAGGCCAAAGAGATCCATTGGATCTCTGCCACAGATCCAGATCCTAATCTCCATTAGAGATATCATCAGCATCTGAGATTTAAGATCCCATCTGGGATCCAGCCACATTACGTGACCTCACAAGTGCTGGGGAAATACTTTGAATAAGACTACTAACCTTAGCCTAGGGCTTGACCTTATAAGGCAGCTCATTCACATGATCATGTGCTCTTGGTTACATGACCAGCATCACATGCTTTCTGAGTCTCTCACAATCACGTGTGACCACATGTTAGGCTGGAGCCATAACAAGAACTGCTAAAACAGGCAGTTAACTACCAAATTTATTCACAGGTGGCCCTACAAGGAGGTGACAATGGGCAGTACCTCAATATGTTTGCTTGTTTCAGGCAGGTAGGGCAAACATTACATTTAAAAAGATGATAATAGAAAAACCCTTCTTTAGGGCACAAGGTTAGAATCAATGCCCTTCATTTTAACCTTGTTTTCAGCTGCCCTATCCTCCTTATCTCTTCTCTCCTTGATTTACTTCTGTGAAACTGCAGCCCAGAAGAGGTGCTCCTATGAAAGTTGACTGTCAAGAGATGTGGCCTACTAGGCCATTCATTATGTGTTTCAATTGTGGCCATCCTGGTCACATAGCTAGAGACTGTCAGGCCCCTTGCAATCTGGCTAGGACTATAACCCCCCCATGCTTTCCTTCCAGGCCACCTTAGCCTACCCAATAGAGGCAACAACAAGTCCAACCTATTAGATTTGGAGATTTTTTGCCCTCAGATGCTAACAGGTTCCAAGAGATTCCTGCTGCTTCATGGGGATCAATGGAGGAAGTGAGAGCTTACTTCAAAGATGTGTGGGGAGTGCACAGAACTAGATAGTGTACTTCCTGTTCAATCTTCTTTTTCAAAATTTGTATCAAGTGGCCTTCAGGCAAATATATTTATGTTTTATGCTGGGAAGGTGTCTCAGAAGAGCATGGCCCAGCAAATGGGTGCTTAATTCCTTTCACCCAACAAACTATAGGTCACTTGTACTCAGATTTTGATAGAGAAAGGAAAATCCTAGATTCAATTTTTCAACAAATGAAAAGAGACAAGTTGAAAGTAGGAGTTAAGGTAATAGGGGAAGTCAGAGGACTGGAAGGTCTGCAAGTGCAGATATGTGAATTCACTAATGCAATTCTAGACTCAAGAGCATCATTGACATTTATAGATTAAAAATATGTCTGAAAGCATGGGTTGTATGAAAAACCCATGGATTAATCACTGACAGTATTCAATGCCAATGGCACCCAAGGTACCATTGAAAAGATTACTAATTATGTAGTACTCTACATTGCCATAAAGGATATCAATGGAAAATGGCACCAAGAATGTATCAATGTAATGGTATCATATCTTGGATCTTTGGATATGCTTATCAGTTATGATTGGTTTAAAAGGCATAATCCAAACATTGATTGGGTTCAAAAAGACAATTGAATTACCTTTGGAAGTTTGGGAATTTCTAATGGTTTTCTCTCAGAAACAGTTGGAATGAATGTCTACCAGGAAGCCATGGGATCACACAGTTAATTTAAAAGAAGATTTCATTCCAAAGAAAGGTCATATTATTCTGTTAGTGGAAACTGAATTAGCAGAAGTATGAGAATTTATTTCCAAAGAAACTGCAAAAGGATATATTCAGCCCTCAAAATCTCTGCAAACATCCCCAGTATTCTTTATTGGAAAAATGGATGGTGAAAAATGGATGGTTATTGACTATCATTATCTCAATAAGTCAACAATCAAAAACAATTATCCCTTACCACTAATTTCTACACTTATAGATTGATTACAAGGAGCTAATCTTTTCATGACCCTCAATTTGCAATGGGGGTATAACAACATTCACATAAAGGAAGGTGATAAGTGGAAAGGCACTTTCACAATGCCTCTAGGGGCCTATAAACCTTTGGTAATGTATTTTGGCATGTGCAACTCACCAGGCACTTTTCAAATGATGGTAAATGATATTTTCACCAACTTGTGGGTGGAAGTATTAGTCTATATTAATGACATCATCATCTTCACCAAAGGCAAGACTAAAGCAGAACACTTTGTCATGATACAGGAAGTCTTGCATTGTCTGTGCAATCATGATTTATTCCTTAAACCATTAAAATGTCACTTTGCACAAGACAAAGTTGATTATTTGGACATGGTAGAATCTAAAAAGGGGGTAAAAATGCAGCTAAACAAGACCAAAGCTATTACAGATTGGCCTGTGCCACATACAGTTAAACAAGTGTAGTCCTTTTTAGGATTGGCTAATTACTATTGATGATTTGTTCCCAATTTTGCACACATTGCTCACCCTCTTCATGCCCTCACTTGCAAGGGAGTCCCTTTTCAGTGGTCCACAGATTGTTCCACTGCTTTCAACCATCTCAAAAATCTGCTCTCTTCTGATCCCCTTCTCATTTATCCTGACTCTTTATATTCACTCCATATAGAAACTGATGTATCCCAAACTGCTATAAGTGCAGTTCTTTCTTTTCAGATGGCTGATGGATCTTGGCATCCCACTGCCTATATGTCCAAAGCATTCTTTCCCACAGTGTTGAATTACCCTATCTATGACAAAGAACTCTTAGCAGTCATTCATGCCTTAAAAGCCTGGAGGCATCATGTTATTGGTTGGTCTACATTTGAAATTTGGACTGATCATAAAAATTTGAAATACTGGTGCAAGCCACAAGATCTTTCACCTTAGCAGGCTTGTTGGCAAGCTTTTCTCTCTGAGTTCAATTATGTTTTTGTGCACAATCCAGGATCTACCAATGGACATGCCAATGCTCTGTCTTGTTGTCCTGACCATCATGTTTCTGTGGACCTCAATAAAGACATTGTTCTTCTTCCTCCTCATATTTTTACCTGCTTTCTGGATTATTCCTATTTCTTTTTCTCCTCTGTTGTTTAGTTGTCTCAAGGACTTTCTCTTTCCTCTTCTTGGTGTTATGACAAAGAACACTGGATATTCAGAAATTTCAAGAACCAGGTGTTTGTTCCTTTAAACCTACATTCTAAGCTATTACATTTAACATATTCATCACCTCTGGGAGGACATTCTGGGCAAACCAGAACATTTCAACTTATAACACATTACTATTATTGGCCAGCTCTAAAGGATGACATTCCAAAGTTCATTCAACACTGTTCAACTTGCACTATGGCTATGGGAGTGGAAAAGCAGGCTCCTATTCTCCCTTTTCCAGCAGCTTCAGAACCTTGGAAGGATTTATTGGTGGACTTGGTAACAGGATTACCATTGGTTCAAGGAAAGGACAGTATTTTTGTGATAGTGGATAGGTTCTCAAAAGAAGTGGTTTTTATTCCATGTTCTTCTTCACTTTCCTCTTTAGGTTTAGCAGAACTTTTTTGTAACCATGTCTGGTCACATCATGGCCTCCCCAGTTCCTTGGTATTGGATAGGGGACCACAGTTTATCAGAGTTCACCAAACAACTCCATTCTATTCTCCACATTTTCTCAAAATTGTTGACAGTATATTATCCACAGACAGATGGACAAACAGAGCAAGTCAATCAGGAGTTAGAAAAGTACCTCTGGACTTTTGTCTCTAAACAACAAGAGGATTGGATTGACTGAGTCAAGATGGCAGAATTCCATCATAACAATTCTTATTTCTCCATTACTAAATCTTTACCCTTTGCAATTACCAAGAAATTCACTCCTCACATGGGTTGCAAAGGCCCTTTCACCTCCTCCCCATTTGCCCATCAACTATCAAAATTCTTTAGCCATATTCATCAGTCTTTGGAACAGGCATGTTCCTCTGTAAGCAAGAGGAATACTAAGGCCACCTATGATTCCTATGACATTGGTGACATGTTAATGCTGTCAACAAAAAACCTCTCTTTACTCTACCCTGCTAAGAAGCTGATGCAGTGATGGATCAGTCCATATCACATTACACACATTCTGTCCAATGCAGTTACCCTCCATCTTCCTTCTGAAATGCAAATTTATCCCACTGTTAATATCAGTCAAGTTAAAAGGGCTTATAAACCATTAATTGGTCAAGAAGTCATTACTTCTGATCTAGTGCTCATCATGGAAGAAGGACAATCTGAGTATAAGGTTGAAGAAATCATGGACTTTCATCTTTGTCAAGGCAAGTTGGAATATTTGGTGCAGTGGAAGGAATACTTGACCCAAGATCAAACTTGGAAAACAGAGGATGATGTTTGGAATGCTCCAACTCTGGTCCATAATTTTCATAAACTTTATTCTTTCACTCCTTGCTAATTATCCTCTAATCCCTCCACCTTTGCTTGAATTTTCCAACCTTATCAAAACTTTACCATCAACTTCCCACTGTGGTTCTCTCATCTGGAATCCAAGAGCTAAAAAGGGGATAGTGTTATGACACATTTTTTCTTTTCTTGATCACATGACCTTATCTTATCTTTATCACATGGTTATCTAATATTTTATCTTATCAGGTCACATGACAGATCACATGATTCAGGGCTTAGGGTTAACCTCATGCCTAAAAGACCCTAAAGCTTCTTTTCATCTCCATTGCTTTTCTTCCATTGGAAAAGCAGGACCCTTGATGGGTTCTGTGCTGCTTCCCTTTTTTTTGTTCTCCATGCCTCATGTATGGGAATATTCCCATCAGGGACTTGGTCCATGCACTGTACAATGTAGTATAAATACTATAGTCTTAATATCTCAAGACCTTAGTCTTGAGCACTTGTATCTTACTCATGTTAACTCATAACTCAATTCTTGTTTCCATTACTTTTCTTGTGTGCTTGTGGCACTGAAATCTTTTGATGCATAACAAGTGAAGCTTGATGGGCTTAGTGGGTAGTGAGATATTGGACATGGTGGGAACAGAAGAAGCTATGGGGGAAATGTGAAAAGAAGGGCATTGTCTGGTAAAAGTAGAAGAGGGAGATGTGGATACACAAGAGATCTGTAGGGAAAAAAAGAACTCATGCACTAGAGCACAATCTTGTTCTTGATCTTCAGCAGAGGCAAAAAGAGATCTTGAGGATCTTCTTCCTGTTATACACTGGCACTACTTAGATAGGGGCTATTTTTCATTCTTACTCTAAGCTAAGTTCTCTTTACTATTTACTATCTTTGACTGCTTTCTTTGATCTTATCTTATCTCATCTTATCTCATCTTATATCTTATCATGCCATGAGGTTGGGTCTAGCCTGGTCTAGCCTTTGTACCTTATGTAGCATAGCCTTTTACCTTATTGTAGTCTAGACTTTCTCTGATGTCATGGCC
>JBBPJW010001221.1:0-13834 GCA_038088935.1 Pulveroboletus aff. viridisquamosus
ACAAACTTATATTACTGTTATATTTTACTACCCACCTTACTAACTTTATGTTATAATGCACTTTTTCTTTTCTTAATCACATAATCTTATCTTAACTTCACCACATGATTATCTAATCTTTATCTTATCAGGGCATGTGACAGGTCACCTGATCTAGGGCTTAGGATTAGCCTCAGGCCTTCAGACCCTGCAGGGTTCAACTTTATTTCCATTGCTTCTTTTTATTTTCATGCCTTTTTTCTCTTCCATTCTTGAAGCTGGATCCTTGATGATTCTCACTAAGACTTCTCTTCTTTTTAATCCCCATGCTACATATATGGGAATTCTCCCATCAGGGACTTGGTCTGTGTGCATCACTGTAGCATATATAAACTGTAGCTGTAGCATCTCAAAGTCTCAGCTTTGAGCTCTTGTATACTACTTGCATTAACTCTAGACTCCTCTTATATCAAACCCTCTTTTTCTTCTAAGTCTATGGCACATTGACCTTGGTATGCATAATAAAAGGGATTCTTGGCACTACACAAAGGCTAATGCACTTTAAGAACAAGAAAAAGGGAAAAGAGGAGTAAGACACAAGTGATCAAGACTAGGAAAACCTCAAGTTTCTTCCTATCCCTTATATATTAGCAAACAATACACATAGACAAAGTATAGGGAAACTACTACTACCTATGGGCACCAATAGCAGTAAGTACATATGCTGATAAATAGAGAAGCATAGGGCAGAGGGTAGGAGTAAGGCAGTGGCCTTATAAATCAAGGAAAAGAGAAAGAAGTTATATTATAAGAATGTGGGAGAATAAAAAAGAAGCATGCAGTGTTGCAAACCAATGCAATGACCACTTTCACTCTCACGTGATCGTGGGAATCCCAACCCATAACAGGCTAAACCCTAGCTTAGGACTAAGCATATACTATACAAGTACTCATAAGGTTAGTGACATGAGGCACATCTAGGATCTTCCCTAGATCTTCCCTGGATCTTCCCCGATCCTGGATCTGATCTCATCTGTCGGATCTGATGGATCTGCCAATGGATCTCATCTGTGGATAGAGATCCCCGTCCTCACTGTGTCCTGGACCCTTACCTTCCATTCCCCCACATCCCTTCATCTCCGATTATATGCATCCTCCTTACGGTCTACACGAAGCTGCTCTCTTTATGCCATTAGCTAGCTTACTGTACTACTTCAGGGTAGCCACGGATGTACATGGTCCATGCACCATCTAGTGTAGTATATAAAGGCTGGCTCTTGGTGGTAAAGTCCTCAGACTTTATCACTTAGTAGCATCAGCAGTTTAGGCTTAGAGAATAAGCTCTTCTCAGAAGATCAGGCCCTTCAAGATAGAAGGCAGAGATTCAGGAAGTCTCGAGCAAGAGTCTCTTACGTGTCCTCCTCGTCGCCATCACCCATAGCTCCTCGGTTGCTCCACTTCAGAGCCTCCATTTAGGATTTCCCTCTTTTCAGTGTTCCCACTCCTCAGCTCATCATCTAGTGTAGTCTCTGATCTTCAGAGTCGTAACATGCAGAGATAGTAATATAAATAAAGCAAGGCAGCCATAAGGTCATGGAGATCCCATCTGGATCTCTGCCATAGATTAGATATCATCAGCATCAAGATTTAGATCTTATTTGAGATCTGCCATATTATATGACTATTACCATGCATAAAGAAATACTCTGAATAAAGATCAAACTTTTGCCTAGGATTAACTTTGTTTTGGCAAGCAAGTCCCATGATCACATGACAAGACCATTAGTGTTTGCTGAGCACATATCAGGGCTTCAGTCAAATGGAAAAAAACCAGTAAAATAAAAATATGGAGAAATAAGATTTAAATTAAGACATGAGGCTAATTCTCTGTCTTTGATCTAGACCTGTTTACTGGCCCATCACCTGTGCTAGAAAAGATTCAAATAACCATGTGTATTTGATAAAATCAAGTTGTAAAATGGCAAAGAAAGTGAAAAAATATATTATAATAGTTAGAAAATCTATGGGGTTAAAAGACATTTTAGGCATTTATAAAGCATACATTGTTACAGAAATCAACTTCTGTCTTCCCAGAATGAACACTAGGTGGCTGTGTAGCAATCCTTAATGGGCACAAACAGATTCCTGGCTTATTACTATCTGGGCAGAGCTAATCCAGCAAAAGTAAAGAAAAATAATAAATAATAAGTTAAGGAGTTTATACAAAGGGAAAACCACCAAGGGAGTCCTGCCTATTTAGTAATAAGTGTAAAGTATATTAGAATCTGGCAGAGTTAAAGTGTGGTTCTAATCTTATTAATCTATGGGAAGGTTCTGTAGTTAAGTACCCAGTCTGTGGAGTTCAGATATAAGTGCTTGTGATAATGGTGAGATGGAAAGTAGGAAAAATAAAATATAATGATGCATTATAACATGCATATGATCTCAACTACTTTAGTTTCAGGGAGCATACATGTATGTGTTGAAATTTTATTCTATTTATTTTATTTCTCTTCACTCTCCTCCTATCTCATACTTTTCATGCCTCCGGGCCATTTATTCCTTGAGATTCCTACTTTTCTTCCAATACATACGCCGACCATTTTCATTACATAATCGCGTCGTTCTTTTGACTACGGACACTGCCACGTTGCACCTTAGTATTTCATTCATATGAAACTGAAGTCTCCCTGTGTATAGTGTGACATCCTCTACAGTGTACCTCTCAAAAGTATGTCTGCAATATTTATCTGTTTAAGACTGTTAGAAATATACATGTTGTTACAACTTCTTTCTCTATCTAACTTCTCCCTTTATCTTTTCTGTTACTTTGCATTATCTTTGACTACATTTTAGATATATTGCATGACCCAGGCTGTGCAAAGCTCAGATAGTAGTAACATAGTGGCTGGGCCAGTGTCAAGTCTCCTTAGACTTGAGTACTTGTGCCACTAGCCTTCTCTGGCTCCTTATGGTCAGCTTCCTCTGTCTCTGAGCCCTCTTTGGGTCATATTCCTTTTACTCTTGCCCTAGCCCCTGTGTGGTTAGTGTTTTCCCATGTTCCACCTCCATTATTGCTCCTCTTGGCTCTTGTTACAAGCTGGAGTTGCAACACATGTTTTATGTATGATATGTGGCAAGCAGGTTCAGTGCAGACTACACACTCACTGTGAATTGAGTAAAACCTGAGAGATATGACAAATACTTGCAATCCCCGGGAAGATCATTATTACCCATATTGATTGCTAGGCTGTTATAACCTAAATGGAATGTGATGAAGAATAAGCGCCAAGGACACAAGAGGGCCCATGTAAGGAAAACGGGACGTGTTTACAGGCAACGTTACACCCTGCAAATTAACGAAAACACCCAGTGCTTACACTTTCGAAAACCAACGACCTCATCTAACACCAATGTCCAAGACTGGTATGTATTAGCAGCTCCAAGGAGAACTGTATCGAGTGCTGATAATCCAGTAAGACCCAGTTGTTAGAATTTGTGATTATCAACACTCCATAGCTTACATAAGCTAGTATCTACAGCGAACCATTAGTTACCTAGGATACTTAGTGACTACAAGTATCCTGCAGGTTAGTATCTATTTACTTCCCAATATAAAGTGACTACAAGTATCCTGCAGTCCAACACCAGTAATATTACTCGACGCGGGAATTCTAATTGGGTCCGGCGAGCCGCATTCCACCCCGATAAGAACCATCTACTGGGCTGGACTAGCGATGCAATTCGACTGTGGCGACTCCAAGATGGCCAAGAGGTCAAAAAGCAATTTGTAACGGATTTTTACACCATCTCTGCGTCCACAGACCACAAACGGATAGTATGTGGAACTAGAGGTGGTGCGAGTGTGTGGGATGGAGAGACGTTTGAAAAAATCATTGACGTGGAGGACGGCTTCTGGGTAGTCGCAGTGGACATTTCCCCTGATTCCACCCGATTCGCTACTGAGACTCGCGACAACACAGTGACCATCTGGGATGTACAAAGCGGGGAACAACTCATTCGCCCACTTCCACATTGTAGCTATGTCTACAGCATCAAGTTCTCCCCAGATGGCAAGTTCATCGCTACCTCTGACAACAATAATGGACGATTCAACATTTTTGACAGTCACAACGGTGACAAGCTCGTCACCATCAGCAGTATCACGACTCCAGCACGGCATCCAATTACTCTTCTTGCATGGTCCGACAACGGCCAACAGCTTTTTGCTGCGTCAAGTGACCACATGGTCAAGTCTTTCAATATATCCACTGGGTCGCAGGTTGCTGAGTCAAAGGCTGTTGACGGCGGCGAGATGGGTTTCCATCGTCTTAGCAGTGAATGGTAAATTCATCGCCTCCTACACTAAGCGTTCCATCTCATTCTTGGACACAACAACTCTCTCTCTTGTGGCCCGGTCATCGAGAACAACAACGATGTTAGGTCAATTGCTATCTCCTTGGACTGTTGCTACCTTGCAACTGGAGAAGATAATGGGAAAATTGCTGTGCGTGACCTTGGTCATATTCTCCCAGATTCTTATGGTCCTTTCCTACGCACTGGTCCATCTATATTATCCACATATTAACTAAACAACATCCCCATCTCCCGTGTCGAAACACTAGACCCGTAACGAAGGTGATAGTGGTGTTCTCCTTGAGGTATTTGTTGGTTCTGTTCACCCTCAAACCAAGTTCTCACGATCATGTAGGTCGATGTGCCATCAGACACACCAGCTCTTGAGTTCAACTACGCGAGGTGAGTGATCACTATGTTCTCCCCTCTCATGTGTTGACGCTGTCACAGCCACCATCTCCGGCTGGCTCTGAAGTGCGGCCACTTGATGTGGCCGTCCAACCAGCAGATATACCAGTGACCCCACCTCCATAGCACAATCAAAGAAAGATCTCGACGCTGCTGGGATGTCTTGGGGCATGCCGAAATTTAAAAAGTGGGTAGAGACACGAATCAGGAAAACTAACAAAGACGCCATCCCGCATAAACATGACCGCGCCCCGAGAGAGTTACCCCGACCTGCGCGGATGGCCGCAGGGAAACGTAAAGCAGTGGGTGCCCATTCCTGGTAGTGGATGGATGTGGTTTGCTTAAAATGTCGTTTTAGCGAACTTCTGCTGCAAGACCGAGAGTTTGTTCTCCATTATCTGTGCAGAGGCTCATTGGACATGGTAGTATAAATCACGTGCGAAAGCTGCTAACCGCAATGATTTGAACAAAAACACTTCTGGTAGCAGACAAGGTTCTACAGATCTAAACTAATCTGCCTTGGTGTGTCTTTTTCGGATTGTTATAAACTATGTTTCGCTGGCTTATCCGTGATCAGACACGGCACGTCAACGTTGCATCTGAACCCTCCGTCGAGGGCGTCTATATTATGAGACTCACGGCGGATCATATCAGCGAGAATCAGGTAGGCTGCGGCTGTCGATTCCACTTCCTGAGTGGACCTGTTGCGGCTTGGGTACGGAGATGGGACGCATGAGATGATTTGATATGAGATGTGTAGGTACCATGCTGAATAATTACGTGACACATCGATCATGTGGCTTCCCAGCATTAGCCTTGGTGTAATGTGATGTTTCATCCGTGATTAAGTTCATCAGAATATTTATTCACTTCGATTATGTTTCCCGAGTGGAAGTCCTACGACCGGGGTACTGGTAATGAGATGCATGGGAACAAGTGATATAAAGTCAAACCTATCTGGACATTGATCAAACAACTGTCTTTGATTTCATGACTCGTGGTTAAAGTACGATGACCCCATTAGTAACTGAGCTCGTCAGGATGTTCACTCAACAGCCACTGAGGACGTCTGTGCGTGCGTGCTGGCTAGGATCGTAGAACATTGTTTTACTTGTTCCAAATTGAGGAATGGCACCTTGAGACCAGGATGAGCACCAGGATCTATACGCGCAAGTACTTCCTTACATACCGAGGTGGATGGTTTTCTTGTTCATCACCGATCCCCCTTAGTTATGGCTTGATGACAACGGGAGCACTCCCAGTGAAGCCACCCCCAGGAATTCCGTCCTACCATCCTGTCTAGCACCGTCATTATTGCACTTGAACAGCCTGCATCATACTCCTTCTGTCTTCCACTTCATTGACTCATCCTGGCAGCCCCATCTTACAGAGCACTCTTACAGAGAGGTCTATGCTGCTCATCTGAAATGCACGAGCTATAAAAGTGAAGGGGTGATATATTCAAAAACAGGGGAGGGGTAGCCTAGGTAAGTCGGTGCATTGTAGAGCGAAATTCAAGAGATGAGACATTGGCGAAGAGCATGATCAGCGAGCAGCGGAGGGGCGAATTTCCCCACAGTGCATGACTTCGTACATGCAATGCATCTCTCAGATCGGAGGTGCCAACGGACATTAGAGGAGCGCGTCAATCCTTTGAGGTATCAAGCTATTGTCAACAAAAAAGTCTTCACGCGTCGAACTAGATTCACGACCCAAGTGTTTATCACCAGACAATTCAGTGGAAGATACCTTGAACTTCGGTACTTTGGTATGGAGACCAATTTGATGTCCAATACCACATGCCTGTCTGTTCTACCCATTCAGTACTAAGATCCTTCGTGGTTCATAGCACTGCTAGCAGGCATCTAGACGTTGCACATAATTTTCATCAAAGCGGTGAGTCACTTGAAGCAGACCTCATGGCAGTTTATTATCTGGGCGAAGAAGTACAGACCTTGTTCGCGATTTGGCCGAAAGAGACATGTACTTCAGAACATGCAGAGTCTGGTATCAATTGACAGTCACCTGGAGTGCAGTCTGGGACCGAGGCTTGAAAAGTTATGGGTGCACACGCTGAAACGGACCCTAGAAGCACGTTATCTTCACGGACAGGTTATGGCATGTGTAAGCAATCACCTTCCCTGTAGCCAAATGTATCATTGATGTTGGCACTGCCTTGAGATATTGCAGCAATACATTCATCACCCGATGCTAACACATGGTAGAGGGCCATTCAGTGTCGGTCTGACAATACGCATGCAGCCTTGCGATCAAGTCTCGTCACTAGATTGGCGTCTATTCTTTTGCTGTTCCCGAATCACCTAAAGACCGCCAAATTTACGTTCCCTCGATGTCCACCTAATTTTGCACCGTCTTCTTGACCTGTGTAATACCGACATCTACTGGCCCGGTAACCGACATAGAAAGGTGTCCTACCGTCCATCACCAGAATTGATCATCATGTTTATCTCGTGTCAAATTAGCTCTAGATTATCCCATTGATCTGTGGCGTGAATGCTATCGCAACGCCTTCCGCAGTGCGCCCATCATCCTCAAATACTCCGATGCCGACTGACAGGCACCTTTTCCAGAAGGGCCAATGAATGACTTGAGCTTACCTACTTGATATCCCGACCTATAGTCTGCCATGTACCTCGAAACGATCTGTTCTCCAAGTCGCATTATGTCTTGCAGTGCCTTCTTCAGTTCCATCGAGTCATCTGGGTAGCCTTTCGACTCCCGCAACACGGTATACAGGCCGACGAACGTCTGTGCGCGTCCCTTGGATGCGAGAAGGTCCGGGTGAGTAAAATAGCGATAGGGTTTTCCGACAAAAATGACCCTGGGATGGGTGATAGACTGGGTCGTGGCGGGGTTGGAGAGATCGAGGCCGATGCGGGGGGAACGATACACGGTAGGGTGTTTACCCATAGATGGGACTCTACGGAGATATAAAAACGTATCCCGCGGTAGTGCTGGTGGAGAGAGCGCGGAGATATCACCGCTCCAACTCGTTTTCACCAGATGATTAAGGGTGGGAGCACTACTGAGGCGCAATATCTCATCTACCAGGAGGGATGGGCCACATATCACTTTGTTGTCCGTACGGCGGCGGACGGTGCGCAGAAGAGCACCACCTCTTATAATCACAGGAGCGTCAGAATTTCGAGTCGTGACAGGACCACCAATGGTCAGATCAAGGCCTTTGCGAGTTCCGCCTCGGTAGCTACCTGCAGCTGTCATCAGGAGACCTGATGCAGAGGTGTCAGCACGACGAGGCGAACGATGGAAATACCTGTACACAGGGGATGAGAACACACAGCATGCGACTAGGTATTTCCGAGTTACCATTGTCCACTGCGCTCCTGTTCCACACTCCCATGAATGAATGGGTCTTCGTGGCAGCCCAACTTTTGAAGGTAGAACTCCAGTTCCAAAATGTCGAGGTCCAACCATATGCCATTATGAACCACAGACAAGATCGTATTGCAGAGCAATTCCTGGGCGACAACTTCGAAACGCTCGGAGATTTCCTCCGTAGTGGTTAAAGTCGAAAAGTCGAGCAGGGAAATGAGACCAAGGCTCGTGCCATGAGGATTGTCACCAAGGTTATTCTCGTCCTCGACGTGGACTGTGCTGGTGCACACAGGTTCACGCGGACCGGCTTGTTGTGCGTGTCTGAAGGTTTTCCGAACGTGATCTGATTGGACCGTCAATGCAACCAAATTCGTTCGGGAACCAGTGACAGTACCTTCGTCTTCAACCGTGTCCAGCGGGTCGCGGTACTCGTACCTTCTCTTGCCACCACCCATCCACGAGGTCTGGTTGCCAAACAGCAAGTCGCTGTCCAACATTCAATGTGAGTTTCCTGTCACGACGCGGCGCAAACTTTTTGTAAGCGAGGTTGCGCCAATTCATATGGTCGGGTCGCGTACAGTGCCACTGTCGCAGAAAAGACTTGATCGCCCTCGAGATCCGGCGACCGGCGATTGTAGGGAAACGATGAAGTTTCAAGGTGTCTCTATGACTCCTGGCTCCACACCGTCATTCACTCATTTCAAAGCCCGGAACCGGGTCGGACTCGACTTGGGCCTCTGGTTGAACTCTGGAGCAGGTGATGCGACCCCTGACACTTTGAGTCCTCGCAGGTTGCGCAAGCCTTAACTGACTCTACCTCATGGATCCTAGGCGGCCTTCCGTTGTGACGCGTTGCAACGTGGTGTCGTGCGCTGCGATAAACTGCTCCATCGAATTTGCACCAAAAAGTTTGGCGTGTTCCTTCTCGCCTGGAATGGCACCTATCTGGGACTAACGGGGCTATGCGCGTGTAATCTCCGCGCGGTTCAGTACGATGTAGACGGGATTCGTAAGCAACGAACGATTTCATTCGAACTCGACTCCGTCGACTGCCCGTTCGTTATCAGGACGCTGTTTCTTTGTATGAACCTGTCTCCAAGCGTAACATCTGCCGTCAGGATGCAGGTGCGTCCGCCCCGCTGCAATTGTGCTCCAACACGTGTTTGCCTCACAGTTTCTCACCACGCGGTTATCAGCCCTCTATGGTGCGCATCATATCATCGTCACAAAAAGAACCTATGCATCGACTAAATGCCTCCTGTCTTCCTGCGCATGGCCGACCTCATCGAAACCGCCAGGCATGTCCTGCACATATATAGATAAACGCCGTCGTTTCCCTCTTCGCCACACCTCTCCTTCACCCTCTCGCGTCGTTCAACAGCTCTCTGGTTTACCTCGAACCATACTCTTTGTTTCATTTCTGATTTATCTATTTTCTCAAGCCTTCCTTTCTTCTTTCCACTACCATGGCGGTTCCAACCACTCCCCAGAAAAAGGGAACACTCCGTTCACGTGTGGGAGGGGTAATACGGCGGTCATCCACTGCGTTCAGTATCCCAGGTTTGCCAAATCGTGGGGGCTCGACTACGCCACCCCCTCCTCAGGATTCTGATACTGCGTCCATCGCTGGGTCTGTCTCTGGTAAACCTGACCGGGAAGGCTCTACTTCATCCCTCAACAAAATCGACACGGCATCTCCACCTCCACCTGTCAGTGGCTCAAGCGCGCCGAGTCCTATTCCAGAATCCCCCGCACGCGAGGCTGCAGCGTTGGCCGCCGAGCCGCAACATGCCGCAACCAAGGCTCCGTCCCCTCTCGCAAATGAAATACGTGGAGCTGATGCTGCGCCCAAACAAGGCCCCTCCTCCCGATCAGCCTCAGGGACGCCATCAGCTTCGGAGTCTATTCCTGCCACAACGGCTCCACCACCTGAAGCCCCGGCAATCGCCAAGTCTCAGTCTACCCAGGCTGCGCCAGCAGCTGTCGCCGGTGAACCAGCCGTGTCGAAACCGGAGATTGCACCTGTCTTCACAACTGAGCCAGAGTCCATCCCTGTTCCACTGGCAGCTGTGCCTTCTGTGCCACCTTCTCGCCCTGCCTCCAAGGCTGCCACGCCTCCACTAATCTCAGCAACTCCCTCAGCGCCTGTCACGCCTGCTGCACTAGCTACGACCGGCACGAGCTATTTCGGTGATATCCCGCGCTCGACGACGCCCGTTGGTCTGGACAGCGATCCCGACACGAACGTTTGGGTGAATCATCATGTTGGGGGCACGACGAACTCTGAGAGTGGCTCGGAAGCTGCCCGGGGACGCAGGTTGACGAGCCCACCGTCCAAGTCATCCGTGCGTCCCCGAGACTCCTCCACGGCCTCTTCGCGGGTCGCTCCGCCGCAAATGCAAAGTCGAACAGTCAGCCGGAAAGCGAGTGGCATCATGCAGATGCGCCAGACAGAACTAGCTGGTGTCACCAAGACTTGGAGCGGGTCAAGTGACATTGGGTTGGGGGGTAAGACGAATCTCCCGTGAGTGCCCCGAGCAATTTTGATGATAGTGTCGATGGGCGAACTGGATTTGAATTTGATAGGGCGCACGAGGATACCAAACCACCAGTGGTGCAACCACAGGCCGCCGTTTCTCCGACAGAGACGATATACGTTCATGAGTGAGTAGGGTTGCATTGTCTTCATAAGTATGTGGGTCTCTGAGGGGCATGACAGGGACTTTGATCCCCGCTCGCCGCGCGACGAAACAATGATTATAACGAGTGCACCACAGGTACCTTTACCTGCGATGCATGAGGTGATGGCTCCCGGGCAAGTATTTGGGAGTTTTCTTGGTGCCCACACTCGTGCTAATAGGGATTTCTAGGCCTCTTCGTCAGTCTTCATCCAGCCATTTCGATCGAAGCCTTAGTGACAGCGGGCGCTATGATTCACGCGTTACCGAGTAAGCCACCCTGGTCACCGTTTCATCACACATCACCTCATGTCATGTTCTGTCATTCAGCGAGACACGACCTCTGATTTCCCGGCCTTCGACACCACCGATCATCACCGACTTCCCTCCCCAGACTGCCTCGAGTCAAATAGCACATTCGTATCGTTCCGCAAACCCGCCTGTGAGCCAGCCAGTTCCGCAATGGGCACAGCCAGCACGATTCAACGTTAATGGGTCTGCGCGCAACTACTCGTACGGCTCTACTACACGACCCCATGTCAGCCGCGGATGGGTCGAGTTTGCGCTCCCACACGGGATTCGTTACTACGTGAACGAAGACGTTCGGGCGATTACGGACCTCGACCTCCGGAACTTGACTAAACTGGACGAAGTCACGAACGCGGTTGATACAGCCGACGACGTTCCCGAAGGTTGCGAGATGTGGATTCGTGTCGGAACTAATGCGAAAAAGGCATGGCGGAAACACAAGCCTGGTATCGAACCTGTCCTTTTTTGGGTGGATCATCGCCATCGTCGGGTTCTCAACGAGGTTCCAACGGATGACTACGTGTCATCGGGGGAGGACGATAGTGAGCTTGGCGTGTCACCTCGTTCAGCGATTTGATGCTTACTTGGATGCGACAGGGCTCGACGATGAGTACAGGTACTGGATGTTTGTCGAGTTGCACCCGGCGCACATCCCGCAGGCGATTGTGGAGGGCGCGAGAAAGGATGCGATCGATGCACTCCATTGGTCACTGACTGATCGTCTCCTCACGCACCCACATCTACAGCCCACTCCACCGCCCTTTAGTCAGGACGAGTGCATCGAATTGTTCAAGCTCCTCAATGGTGAGGCCGAGTTTCGTCTGAACCCGACGGATGCCTAAGCACGTTCTCCAGACCCGAACCATCCCATCACGCCGGCATACACCCGAACGGTGGCTCGCATTCTCTTGCGTGCTGGTGAGCATTCGTGGCTATAATTTGACAGACAAGACGTCTCATCGCTGTTGTAGCGCATTGGCACCAGGTTAACTTTCGACCTCATAAACCGCTACCGCGTGATGTCATGTACCAACAGCAGGCAAGGAACACACCTATGTTTCGTGCGGTCCTTGAGTTTGTGGTTGGAATCCTGTGTCTCGGCATTCCATTTCTTTTCATGGATAGGGCAAGATACCACGGCCACTTTGACGTCGAGGGAAGCCATCTCCCTGAGAGTACTACGCCGCTATTCGTGATTGGCGCCTGTGCTTGCTTGGTGGTGGGGTTTACTAACTCGATGGTTTGAGATGATGCTTATTGCACCATTGATTTAGTCTGCGATCATCCTGAGCGCCTCAGTGACGCTCATGTCCTTTCCTGCGTTGGACAGCGTCACGCGGATCGGCGGTCTGATTGCTATTACGTGCTCGGTCTTGAGCATGATTTCTTCTTTCATCTCCATCTTTCGCTACAAAGCCGAGTTGGCACGCGGGGCCGGACCGTCTGCAGAGGGATTTGTGATGCTCTCGGTGAGAATGACCTTGCTTTTAGTTGATGTACGCGGAGAGGGACGTACTGACGACGGATCGTTGGGTGGCAACAGCGTCGAAGTTTCATGCTCTCGCTTCCGCTCGTGTTCCTTGCGTACTCGGTCGCAGGGTTCGTGACTGGGGTCGTCATGTACTCTTTCCGAAGCACCACGGTCAATCTGGCGAGTGTGGGTTCGCCCGTTGCGGCCAAATTTGACGAATACACGAGGCTCATGGTGGTGGGTGTGGTCGGAGCGTTGGTGGGCGTGTTGATCGCGTCCACGATGGTAGTGCGGAGGTGAGAATGCGGGAGAAATGTCAAAATACGGGGATGTACGGTGTGGATCGTTTTCGCATGTATACTGACCGCCTCTCGCTCTCTCGCCTTTTTTTTTGTACGATGATCTGGCAAGAGCAGATTGGGTGGTTCACGGGTGTTTGTCTATGATGTCTCTCTTCTCTTCTTCTCTTCGCCCGCTCCTGCTTCTGGATGTACTCCTTGTCAACCACACGATGGACCGAGGAGCACGCTGCAGTGGACATTGAGTGGTGTCTATGACGCCAATCATGAGCCCCCAGACCCGGGTCACCGAGGCGACGACTGGCAGTAAAGACTCGGACGAGGTTCGGCGAATCTGTTCGCGCGTCTGGCTGCAAGGAGGCAAGGAGATACGAACTATGTAGCACTTGACTGCCGTCGGTGGCATTATGACGCGGAAATGGGGTCGGAAAAAGTTCGTTGCCAGCTCAGCAGGGACCCCCTTGAGCGTCTCTTTGGGAGCGTCTCTGTCTGTGACGGACCTGCTGGCTATGATCAGCTTCGGGGTGATGGCGGGTGACGAGCGGTCGACGTCTGGTTCGATGAGGCACGATCGCTACCACTGTCTGTTCCACCGAGCTGACGGTGTCCGCCGTGCAGAAAGTGAGTGTCCGCCGTACGCTCATTGGAACGACACTGAGCGAGCGCTGAGGGATCAGGGCCGCGATAAGGCGCTGATCCAATCGTGCGACCGACCGACCGAGGGGATGGGTGACACGAAGTGCCGAGATGCCGGCCCGGATGCGGGTGATGGGGGGGCCCAGGACTGCGACTGTGCGAAGGACATCATAAACGCTGGTTTGGGTCGCCCAGCTCCACTCGCTGCCCCTTTTCGCTCCTTCTCCCCCAAATGACTTGGACCGCTGCGCCAGTCTCTGTCGATGCAGTCATCGACGGCAAGCTCTACATTGGAAAGTATGCGCCACTCTCGGCCGTTGCGACGTACCCGCCGTCTCCCC
>JBBPJW010001222.1:0-13808 GCA_038088935.1 Pulveroboletus aff. viridisquamosus
GCTATTGGTGTCCACAGATAGCATACATTAGGGTAGGTCTCCTGTAGCTGGTCTGTGCACACTTGCCAGCAATATATAAGCAGGAGATGTCAAGGCTGGGTTCTCCAGTCTTGACCTCTTGTGACTTCGGCTAAGGTCCTAGCTTGATCTAAGGGCCAACCCCTAGTGGGGTTTTCCCTCAGCTCTCATCCGCTACTTGGTCAGGTTTATACACAGGACCTCACTACAGGCTCATTCTTTCCCTTTGCCTAGTTAGGGGCCACTAGTCAAAAGCCTCATAGAGATTGGAAAGTCCAGAGACCATTGGCATTCTCCAAGGTGTCAGTGAAGATTCAAGAGGGTGGGAAGTTTCCCACAACATCTCTGTTACTCTTTATACCTCTTCTGCTCTCTTTCAAGCCTCCTTCTCCATTCTCATCTTCCCTTGCTGTTTTTACTTAGCATACTTTATGTCACCAAGCTCCTTATTGTCCTTCAAGCATTTTTTGAGGCACTTATTAGATCAGGTATGGATATATGAAAACATATTGAAAAACATTATTGAAAAGTTTTACCAAAGTGGTAATTGTTTTTATGTGCTTGTGACCAACTAAGACTCTGACATTTACTCTAACTGTGCACTAAATGAGGTCACATTGTATAAGGCCTTCAGTGTTATAATGCACATTTTTCATTCTTTATATTTTTTGTGCATTCTTAATCCTGAAATGGGTAACTACCCATTCTGCCTTGATACTTGAACAACCTTGGTGGATGCTCCTAATCTATCCTTGATGACTGCTGAGGCTTTTGGTCTAGTGGCCCTGAACTAGGCAATAGAGAAAGTAGTGAGACCTGGGCCCTTGTATAAACCAAGAAGCCAGATAGTAAATGAGAGCAGAGGTGGGATTCTTCTTGGATCAAAACCTTAGATCACTGCTGTATATCTAGCCTAGAGGTCAAGAGAGCAAGACTGGGTTTCCCCAGCTTGCACCCCCTGCCTTATATATTGTTGAGGTCTATGCACAGACCATGTACAGGAGGTCTACCCTAAAGTGTGCTATCTGTGGACACCAATAGCTAAAGTAGCTTCTACCTTTAAATAGATATATAAGAAGATAACATGGGGTGGAAATGAGGAGTGAGGCAGTGGCCTCATGGATCTAGGAAAGGGAATGGAAGAGAAGCCACACCATAAGGTTGTGGGTGGAATGGAAGAGCACTGGTACCAATTAATGAGATGGGCATGGCCACCATAAGGCTGAGGAGATCCTAATCTAGATCAAGAGATCAGATGTCATCAGAAGATCTGGATCTTATCTGAGATCTGCCACATCATGTAACTGATACCTAATGTCAGGGGAATACTCTGATATAAGAACTTAGCCTTAGCCTAGGGTTTGCCTTATAAGGCTACTTGTTCACACAATCATGTGCTTCTGGCACATAACCAGTTGCATCACATGCTCTACAGCTCTCATGGTCATATGCTGACCATCATGTTAGGTTGTCACCATAACAAATCCTTCTTTAACTTTTCATATTTTCACATATTACATTTTCACATTTTCACTGCTTCACTCATTCACATTGTCACCATGTCACATCTTCACAGGATCAAATGGCCTAGAGCAATCTGGGCCATAATATTATATCTTATGTTTTCCTTATGTTTTTCTATATTTTTCTCTGTTTTTGCCATTGATTGGCTTACTGTACAGTATTTAAGGTTAAAGCAGACATTCTTGGTCTGTGCACCATCTGTAGCAATATATAAAGAGGCAGGGTAAAGCCTAAGATGTCCCAGTCTTGTGCACTTGAACTCTAGTTCTCTCTAGTGTGCTCTTAGATCCTCTCTTCTATTTGCCTAGTTCTAGCCACTAGTTCAAAAGCTAGCTTCCCTCTATTTTCACACACAACAAAAGCATAGGTTGTCCAGTCAAGCATAGGTCATAAGAAATAGGTTCCCTTTTTCTTATAGTTATCTTGGTTTAGCACATAGATTATGCTTTATTCAGGAGTTCAGGTCTTATAAGGGAAATACTGTTATATTCTGTGTCACCAAGTCAACTCTGATCCAACTCCAGTTGCTTTATATTTAGAAGCTATGTGTTATCTTGTTATACTGCAAGATCATAAGCAACTATACCTATATCCTTTATATGTGCTTCTGCTGCTGCTAAGCTACTGAAACCTTAGAGGTTCAAGTGCACAAGACTAGAGAACTCCAGCTTGGACTTGTACTCATTTTATACTATTGCATCTTGAGCACAGACCAAGAGAGTATTCCCTGCCCTACAGTAGTGTATAGTAAGCTGCCCACTGGCAGAAAGAGAGTGAAAGTCTAGAAATACATAAGAGATACAGATGATATGAGATTATGGGCTTGATTAGCCTAGACTTAGTGAAATGTGAAGTGGTGAAATATAAAATGGTGAAAAGGTGAAGTAGTGACAAGGTAAAGGGGTGACAGGGTCACATGATGTGACTATTTGAAGAGTGCAAGAGAAATACAAAAAAATAAAAAATAAAAGAAAAAGAAAAAGAAAAATGTGCATTTTAACATATCTAGTTTTTCTTACCTCTGTTTCTTTCTACTGATGATACTTACAACTTTATATATGTTAACTCCAAATCATTTTAATAAAACCCCCATAGTGATTCTGATCAGACTTTCTGTTTCTACTCCTATTCCTTCTTATTTATTCCTATTACCCTTTAGTTTTACCTTAACATGACATTGTTAGTGTCATGTCTAATATTTTTATTTGTTTTCAGAATGCATTGGCACCTATTACAGTTTCTTTCTCTACTCAATATTTTCTTTACTTTTTTCCTGTTACTTTAGATTATATCTGACATATATAGTACTTTATGTACATTGCATAGTCAAAGCTATGCATAGCTCAGCTAGTAGTAATATAGTAACTGAGTCAAACTTAAGTCTCCTTAAACTTGAGCTCTTGTGCCACTAACCTTCTCTAACTCCTCATGGTTAGCTTTCTCATTCTCTGAAATGACTTTTTGCCATTCTTTTCTCAAAACTCAGATACTAACTAATGAATGTGAACTAAACAAGCAATGGCTTTGGACTAGAGCCACTGAGAACTAGACAAGAGAATAGAGAAGTCAAGGCCTTATATAAAGCTAAGAGCTCAAGTGCACAATACTGGGAAAATCTAGCTTGAGCCAGCTCTTTATATATACTACACAGATGTGCACAGACCATGTTTCTGAGGTCTGCCCTAAACTATGCTACAGTAAGCTAACCAATAGCAAAAAAAAGTTAGTATCCTAGCAGTATTATGCACTCCAAGAGTGCAATCCAAATACTAGCAATACTGGTGAGTAACAGGCAATTGACAACAACAAGAGGGCTTTTAGAACTAGTGGCCCCAAACTAGGCTTGTAAGACTTGATTGGGGAAAACCTGAGTTAACACCAGAAACTAGTGCTTAGGTCACAAGAAGAAAGACAAGGAAGTAACTCAGGTTAACTCCACAAAGCAGAGCCCAAGTAGAAGAAGTAAGCATATGAACAAAGTGATCAAGACTGGAGAGACTTCAGGTCTTGCCCACCCTGTATATATATTGCCAAAGGGCATAGCCCTACATAGAATGAGTAATCTACTATCTACATGAATCAATAGTAGTAATTACTTGTACCTTTTTAAATAGGGAATTGGGCATAGGGTATATGAGTAAGAAATAAGGCAGTGGCTTTGCAGATCAAGGGATTTAGAAGAGAAATCATAACCATGCAGATGTGGGAGAATAAAAGGAATGCTCAGGGTCAATGGATATGAATAAGGCATGGCTGCCATAAGGCTGAGGAAATCTATCTAGATCCCTGCCACAGATCAGATCCTAATCCAGATCCTTTAGATCAGATGTTATTGGTATTAATCTAAGATCTTATCTGAGATCCAGCCCTATCATGTAACTAACCCATGAGTAAGGAATACTCTGAATAATAAATCAAACCTAAGCCTAGGGTTTATTCTTGTAAGGCAGGTGAGTCCCACAGTCATGTGAGAAGACCATCAGTGTTTGCTGAGCACATAACAAGCAGTACCTTATGGCAGCTACCAGATAATATTATTATATTCTAGAATGTTCTAGACTATAATATATAAAGGTGTAAAAGAGTAGAGAGGTGAAAAGAGTGAAATTGTAAGGGTTACCATGGTCACATCATGTGACATGTGAAGAGTAAAAGTAAAAGTACAAAGTGGGTGAAAATAATATAACAAGAAAAAATGAATTATAATAGTCTTTGAGCCCTTTTTGGATCATATTCATTTTACTCTTGCCTTAGCCTTTGTGTGGTTAGTGTTTTCCCACATTCCACTTCTGTCATTTTTCCTCTTGGCTTTTATTACAAGCCAGAGTCATAACAGCACCTGTCTTTATTTCTAAAATAACTCCTATCTTATCTTCTTTTTTTTTGTTAGATAATCCGCTTCTTCAAGATATAAATACTATAGTCCTATATCTTGTACCTCAGGTTAAATATTAACTTAATTTAGCATTCTCTCCTGCTGTTTTGCATTCTTTTCTTTACCTTGTAAGCAGGTTCTATGCCCTTATACTGTTATATATCTTGTATAACCACTGTTATGTGGCTAGTAAACACAACAGTCTTAAGCACATGACTGTGGGAACTTTAAAGCACATGATGCAAATGGTTGCAAAGTTATGACCAGGAGCACATGATCATGTGAACAAGTATTCTTATAAGGATAACTCTAGACTAAGGCTAAGTCCTATTTTTAGAGTATTTCCCTGCACCAGGTTTTAGTCATATAATGTGGCAGATATCAGATAAGATTCAGGAACAGTTCCTGATAACATCTGATCTTAGAATCTAGATTAGAATCTGTATCTGTGGCAAAGATCCAAATAAATCTCCTTAGCCTTGCTGCTGCCATGCCTTATTTATATCTCTGATCCAGTATGCTTTTTTTCCATTTTCCCACATTTTCATGGTGTGGCTTCTCTTTCATTACAATTTCTTGATCCATGAGTCCTATTGTGGGAACACTTCCCACCCTCTTGAGTCTTCTCTGACACCTTGGGGAATGCCAATGGTCTCTGGACTTTCCTAGATCTTCTATGAGGCTTTTGACTAGTGGCCCCTAACTAGGCAAAGGGAAAGGATGAGTCGTAGATGAGGCCTTGTGTATAAACTCGTGGCAAGCAGCAGATGAGAGCTGAAGGGGAATCCCTCTAGGGGTTGGCCCTCAGATCGAGCTATGACTTAGCCTAAGTCACAAGAGGTCAAGACTGGAGAACCCAGCCTTGATATCTCCTGCTTATATATTGCTGGATCTAGTGCACAGACCAGCTACAGGAGACCTACCCTAATCTATGCTATCTATGGACACCAATAGCGTAAGGTGCTCATGACTAAGTATATTAAATAGGGAAGGGGAAAGCATGGAGCGGAGATGAGGAGTGAGGCAGTGGCCTCATGGATCAAGGGAAGGAGAAGAGGGAACCACACCATGAGGATGTGGGAGAATGGAAGGGAAGGCACAAGATGTGATCTATAAATAAGGCATGGCTGCCTAGAGGCCGAGGAGATCTAGATAGATCTCTGCCACAGATCAGATCCTAATCTCCATTAGAGATATCATCAGATGGATCTAAGATCCCATCGGGGATCCAGCCATATCATGTGACCTATACTCGATGCCAGGGAATACTTGTGGAAGAACTACTAACCTCAACCTAGGGCTTGCCTTGTAAGGCAACTTGTTCGCATGATCACGTGCAACTGATCATGTGACCAGCGCATCACATGCTCTACAGCTCTCATGGTCACATGAGACCGTCGTGTTAGGCTGGAGCCATAACAAGTCCACTGCTATTATGACACTTTTTTTCTTTTTTTTGATCATGTGATCTTATCTTATCTTTACCATGTGATTATCTAATCTGTTATCTTATCAGGGCACATGATGGGTCACATGATCCAGGACATAGGGTTAGCCTCATATCTAAAAACCCTGTGCTTCTTTTCATTTCCACTTCTTTTCTTCCAATACAGAAGCTGGACCCTTGATGGTTCCCAAGAGGCTTCTCTTATTGATCCCCATGCCACATGTATGGGAATATTCCCATCAGGGACTTGGTCCATGCACAGTGTGCTATAGTATAAATACTGTAGCCTTAGCATCTCAAGACCTTAGTCTTGAGCACTTGTATATTACTAGTGTTAACTCAAAGCTCCTTTCTTATACTTTTTCACTATCCTTGTGAGCCTGTGGCACCATAATCTTACAGTGCATAAAAACTGCCTCACTTCTTATTCCCACTCCATGCCTTCTTTATTCTATATATATTAGCTAAGTGATTACTACTATTGATGTTCTTAGATAGTAGACCTTTAGAGTAGGCCTCCTGTACTTGGTCTATGCAAAGATCTGAGCAATATATAAGGCAGGGGGTACAAGCTGGAATTTCCCCAGTCTTGCTCTCTTAATCTCTTAGCTGGTTATATAAAATAAGCTACTTCCTGCTGGCTATTGATTTATACAAGAGTAGTGGTCTTACTTTCTCTTATTCACCTAGTTAAAGGCCACTAGCTAAAAGTCTCACCAGTTTTCCAGGATAGGATTAGGAGTATTCACCAAGGTAGCTCAAGTATCAAGGCAGAATGGGTAGAGCCCTGTAATAACCACCATTTTTACCTCATGTGATTATGGAAGACATACTTCTCTTTAGATAATCCTAGCTTATGATCTGATCTTATACCAGTGGTCACATGATTAGAGATCTGGGATCTTTCCAGGATCTGACCATAGATCTTCCTGATATGGATCTTGGTGCCATCTTCTAGGATCTGATGGATCTTGAATTTGCATCTATAATCTCATCTCATCTGTGGCAGAAATCCCCATCCTCATATACAATCCTGATTTTCCACCATGAGTTTTCTCTTCTCTTTTATTTCCTTCCTTTGATATGCAAGGCCACTGCCTTATTTCTTTATCTCTGCTACCTGCCTTTTCCTCTCTTATTTAATAGATGCACTTTTACTACTATTGGTATCCATAGATAGTAGTAGTCTAGGGTAGGCTTACTATAGTTGGTCTATGTACCACCCTGGGCCATATATAAGGGGCAGGTTTGGGTGGTCAAGTCTCTCCAGACTTAATCACTTTGTACCTTGCAGTTTGCACTTTTTTGGATTTCAAGCCCTTTTAGAGCTTAGTCCCTAGTTGCATGAGCATAAGTCTCTTTCAAGTCCTCCTTCATCAATCCCTCCTTGATTGCTCCTCTCTAGAGCCTCCTCTTGAGTTCTCTTTTCATGTTCCTTCTTTTTCTTATGTCTAAATTTAGCCTCTGGGATTCAGAGTCATAACACATACCTTTGAATTCAAGTCTCTATAACTTACTTCAACTCTCCAACCTTTTTCTATCCCTGTTAAACAAGGGTATACTCTGGATTCACTTCAGAATACTCCAGAGTAATGGTTAAACAGGGCTTGGCTTTACCTTATGTGGTGTGCCTTTGTACTAGTTCCAGTACCCTGAATTTTTGAGGGGGTCAGAGAGTTGGAGTAAGTTATAGAGACTTGAATTCAGAGGGTAAGGGTGTATGGCCTGCTCACAAGATCAGAAGAGAAGTTAGAGACAAAGGAAGAAAGCACTAAGTTATGTTGATATTTAAACTAAGGTACAAGATATAGAGCTACAGTACTTATATTATGGAAAAGCAGATTATCAAACAAGGGGAAGAAGATGAAACAGGAGTTGTTGCAGAAGCAAAAGCAGATGTCAGTTTAACCTAAATATAAATAGAGTTGTTAGGTATGATACTAACAATGTTATGCCAGGATAAAACTAAAAGATAAAGCTAAAGAAAGACAGAGAGTAAGTAAGAAGGGCAAGAAACAGGAAATAAGGCCAGTAGAACTATGGAGTTGTGTCTGAAGGACACAAAAGTATGTATAAGGAATTTGTAAGTATTATTTGATAGATAGAGAATAAGAAAAATGGGAAACTAGCCAGCATGTAGCTTAATGGTAACCTCCAACTGGAGTTATATTGGAGATGTCATGAAGTAAACATGGTGATTCAGAATATGATAACCCCCTTCCAAAATTTGAAGTACTAGGACTAGTGCAAAGAGGCCCCATATAAGGTAAAGCTAAAGCTCCATTCAACCATTTCTCCAGAGTGTTTCAGAGAAGATCTGAAGTGCACCTAGCTTTAACATCTCTGCTCTCTCTAAACTTGATGTATTCTCCCACTGCTCCAACCTCTGCTCTTCTGACTTTTCTGATAACACTGCAGTTACTGCCCTCTCTGAGTATCTCTTCTATTACATCATTGATGCTACCCTATGCATTCACATCCACAAACATAATCCCATGCATTCTGACCTTAGCAAATGTATCACTAACTGGAAAATTCACAGCAATTCCCTAACATTCTATAACTGTATCTGTGTCCCAGCTAATAAAACCCTCTACCAATTTATCCTCCACTGGTGCCATGACCACCCTCTTGCTGGCCATCCAAGCTATCTGAAAACTCTCCAGATTGTCAAACAAAGACTTTTGGTGGCCCAGTATGGTTACCTATGTTTGCTGCTTTATTAAATGTTGTGTTATCTGTCAACAAACCAAAGTTAACATCCATCTTTCTACCCCTGCTCTTTTTCCCATCTGTTCTACTGCCACCTGCCCCTTTCAAATGGTCTTCTGTGACCTAATTACTGATCTTCCTTTCTCAGATGGCTTTAATTTTCTCTTGGTCATGGTCAACCACAGGCTTATAAAGAGAGTAATTTTATGTCCTATCTTAAAAACTGCCATTACTGAAGGTATTGCCACTTTTTTCTTCCACAAATTATACCTGTGATTTGATCTCTACAACAAGATCAAGGCCCTCAACTTATCTCTGCCTTTGCTAAGAAGCTTGGTAAAATCCTGAACTATGACCTCTCTTTATTTACCATATATCACCTCCAATCTGATAGGGAAACTGAACAAGTTAATCAGGAACTTGAAATTTACCTCTGCATCTTCTAAAGAGCTAACTCTTCCAAATGGACAGAACAAATCTCCCATGTGAAATTTGTTCACAACTATTGCCCTTACTTTGTTATCAATTAATCTCTGTTCTATCTCATAATGGGATATAAACTCTGCACTCTTTCCTTAGTAATTCCTGAAACCCTTATGCCTGCAGTTGCTAACAGATTAAAAAATCTGATAGTCACCAGAGATAAAGCCCTAGTAGCTTATGACCTTGCCCACCAAACAATGGTATCCCACATCCACTTCAAGTTTACCCCCTTTATCAAGGGATCTGAGATCTGGCTTAAAGCCAGAAATCTCAAATATTCTGTAGTCCACCCCAAATTTACTCCAAAATGCAAAGAACCATTTACTATTACTGAGGTACTATCCCTGATTATATACCACCTTTGTTTTCCTGCTTTTTGGAATATTCACCTAGTTCTTCATGCTTTCCTGTTATTGCTCTATTATAAAAACAACATTCACAAAAGCAATTTCCCTACTCTATTTCCAGATCTTATAGAAGATCAAGAAATTTTTAAAGTTAAGTGAATATTAAAACATTGCAGCTTGCCTTCTAATCATTTCTTCCTAATCTAATAGAAGGATTACTTAGCCAAAAAAGACTCATGAGAATCTGAGTCCAATTTCTACAATGCCTCTGAACTCATAGAGGCATATAAATACCTTTACTTTCTCATCTTCATATTCTCAACTTCCTTACTCACATGCAAATGCACCTATTGCTCCAAGAAACCCCACCTCTAGCAATATCTTATAACTTCATTTACCACTCCTGCTTTATCCCTGACTTTGTGTTATATTCTGGACCACCATGTCCATTCTGTGACATTTTCATGCAACTCCAGTTGAATATTACTTTTAAGCTACTTGCTGGCTATTTCCATTTACCTTATTCCCTATCTACCTAATAATACTTACAAATTCCTCATATATACTTCCATGTCCTTCTGACACAACTCTGTAGTTTATCTGGCCTTACTTTCTGTTCCTTGCCCTCCTTACCTATTCTCTATTATTCTTTAGTTTCATTTTCTAGTTTTATCCTGGCATAACATTGTTAGTGTCATATCAGATACCTCCATAATCCACTTCTCCATGGTATAAGTACTGTAGCTCTGTATTTTGTACCCCAGTTTGAATATCAACATAACTTAGCATTCTTTCCCTTTGTCTTTAACTCCTCTTTTAATCTCATGAGCAGGCCATATACTCTTACCTTTCTAAATCCAAGTCTCTATGACTTACTCCAACCCTTCAACCTCCTTTAAAATTCAGGGCACTGGGACTAGTGCAAAGGCATACCACATATAGTAAAGCCAAGCCCTAATAGACTACTATTCCAGAAAATTCCAGAGTTAATCCAGAGTATGCTCTTATTTAATACTTTGCCACCAACTCAATACCTATTATCCCTATAGTTACCCCATGCCAACCTTTTCCATCTGTGCCCACATCATTTCCTCTGATACTATAGATGTTTCTGCTAATTCTTCCTTTATTTTCTCTCTCCAAGCTTTTCTCATAGACTCTCTATATATAGATTACCTTGTAACCTCCCCTTTCCATTGTATCTCTAACCCAGAACTCACCACCTTTACCAACATTCAGTCTAGCCCTATATCAGTACCTCTCCCTGCTCTCTAATCTATTATATTATAATGCACAATTTTATTTTTATTCTATTTTTCATCCCTTTGCACTTCCCTTGGACTCTTTACATAGTTATATTACATGATCTTATTACCCTTTCATCTTGTCACCTATTTACTTCTTCACATTTTCACCTTTTACCACTTCACATTTTACTAATCTAGGCTAGTCTAGCCTATAATCTCATACCACCTGTACTCTTCATATATTTCTAGACTTTCACTCCCTTTCTGCTATTGGGTAGCCTATTGTATACTACTGTAGGGCAGGGCACACTTCCTTGGTCCATGCTCAGAATGCAATAGTATAAAAAAAGAGCAAGTCCAAGCTGGAGTTCTCCAATCTTATATACTTGAACCTCTAAGGTTTTCACAAGTTTCTTGACTTAAAACCCTTTTTATCTAGTTCTCCTAGCCTCTAGCTTAATGGTTAGGCTTCAGCAGCAGTCTTAGCAGTAGCAGAGCACACACCAAGAATATAGGTATAGTTGTTTAAAGTTTTTTAGTATAACATATTACCTTCACTTGCATAGTGACTGCAGTTAATCTTTCTATTACCACCCATGCCTTTTCCCTGGAGATTGCTTTCCAAAATACTTTACCCTTGCCCACTTATTCATCTTTGACTCCTGGCTCTTTCTCTTAATCAGTTCCTATTTGAACATAAACTTTCCCTTATGGGCTCTTTATACACTCTTTTACCAGGTCAAATGCATTATATTTACTCTTCTTTGCCATACTGCCAAGGTCAATACTAATGCTGTATATAATAGCCTTAAAACCATCCATTGTCAGATATCCTTTATTTTCAATGATCTTGCCTATCAACTGGAATTTGGCAAATTTCTTACTAACATTAACTACTTTGAACATAAGTTCTCTATTTCCCAAGTTCATGCTCCTCCTATCAAACCATCTTTCCCTTCTACATCCTCTGCCCCTCTTATCTTGGAGGAAATTAATACCCTTACTCAAGTTAAATATTGGTGAACTGGCCACTATGGCTGTGCATCTCTTCTGGCATCCCATTTCCACTATTGTGAGGGCTGCTTTTAATGTTATGCATTTGGACACTGGTGCATTAACTGTGTAGTATACCAATATTCTACTTGCCTTTAATGGCTGTTGCAAACCCATGCAATGACCACTTTCACTCTCACATGATCGTAGGAATCCCAACCCTTATCAGGCTAAACCCTAGCTTAGGATCAAGCATAAACTATACAAGTACTTCTAAGGTTAGTGACCATGAGGCACATCTAGGGATCTTCCCTAGATCTTCCCCAGATCTCCCCGATCTCAGATCTGGTTATCTCCGTGGATCTAACGGATCTGCCAAGGTGATCTCATCTGTGAATTGAGATCCCCGTCCTCGCTGTGTCCATGACCCTTCTCTTCCATTTCCCCCTTATCATTCATCTCCAATCCATGCATTTCCCTTACGGCCTACATGAGTATGCCTTATATGCTACTGGTTGGCTTACTGTATGTCTTTAGGGTAAGTATGGATGTACATGGTCCGTGCACTCCTTAAAGTAGTATATAAAGGCCAAGCTCAGAGTGCTTAAGTCCTCAGACTTTATCACTTGATAGTTCAGGCAACTTTAGGCTTCAGTGCAAGCTCTTCTTAGGAAACCAGGCCCTTCAGAGGCATAGGATCTAGGTCGTCTCGAGCACGTGTCTCATCTGAGTCCTCTTCATCTTACATCTTCCAGAGTCATCCTCAGTTGCTCCTCGTCTGAGCCACCACTTTAGGATTCCCCTCAGTGTCACTCCTCTTCCCATAGTCTAGGTGTAGCCTCTGGTTTCCAGAGTTGTAACAATGGCAACCTGGCCATAACCAAGCTCATTGCCCACTTTGCTGCCTTCTGCCTTAACAGCAGTTCTTTTTCTTCTCCTTCTCTTTGCTCTCCTACTTCTATTTCTTTCAGGGCTTCTTTCACTTCTGACATTCCTGGGGCTCCTATTACTGGGCTCCCCCATCTCTCCTACCCTCTCCACCTTCTTATTACACCAACAATAATAATATCATTGATTCTATGGGCTGGGCCAATATTACTAGATCTCCTGCCCCCTCTTTCTAAATCTCCAATTGTTAAATTGGGTTATTGAATGTACTAGGGGGGTAATGTTATAATTGGTCTCTTTTTTTTTTTTTTATTCTAGCTTCTGATCTTTGCATATTTCTGATGTTTTTTTGTTATATTCTGGAATATTCAGACTTCTTTATTCCAGAATATTCTTTTAGTCAGCAGCTATTACCCATAGTCTGCTTTTTTTACATTCTGTCTACTTTTATATAGATCACTTACTCAACTATAGTTATCTGCTCTGACTTATTCAACTAAGTCTAAATATTATCTTTCTTAGTATTATGCACTTGGTAGTCTTAACCAAGTGTTATGCACCCAAAGAGTGCACTCTCTCAATCAACCAACACTAATGAGTGACAGGAATAACAACAATAACAAGTGGGCTTTTAATACTAGAGCTCTGAACTAGGCAAAGGAAAGAATTGAGCCTTGACTTATATAGAGCATGAGTCACTCTGAAAGAAGACTAGGCTTGTGGCACTAGTAACAGAAGTAGTTAAGACTGGGTTGCCCCAAGTCTCTCCCTATCTCTTATATATTATAAACAGATGCACACAGACCAAGTACAGGAAAGGTAACTACCATCTATGGATCAATGGCAGTAAGTATGCAGAGCTGATAAATAAAGAAGCATAGGGCAGAGGGTAGGAATGAGGCAGTGGCCTTGTGGATCAGGAATATAAAAGAGAACCACACCATAAGGATGTGGAAGAATAGAAGAAAAGCATACTCATAAGATAAATATAAATATGGCCAGGCTGTTATGGATCTAGACCAACAGCAAGAGGAAACCACCTTGGGGGGCTGCCCAATACTGGGGGGACAAAAGAATGGCAGCCTAGAGGAGGCACTAGGAAACAAGGTAAACAAGTAAACAAGTGCTCTAGACTGGGAAACCAGTTTATGCCCTTGCCCCTTTATATATTGCTACAAGATGTGCATGGACCAGGCCATGAGGAATACATGAGGTAGCTGGTATACAGAGAACAATGCTAAATAAGGAAATAGGGCAAAGGGAAACTAAATAGG
>JBBPJW010001223.1:0-13777 GCA_038088935.1 Pulveroboletus aff. viridisquamosus
GGTATGAGCCCCTTATGCTATTGGTGGCCATAGATAGTATACATTAGGGTAGGCTCCCTGTAGATGGTCTGTGTGAGGACCTTGACAATATATAAGGCAGGGAGTGCAAGCTGGGTATTTCCCAGTCTTGCTCTCTTGACCTCTCTGCTAGATCTATGGCTCTGATCTGGGACTTGATCCAAGAAGGATCCCTCCTTAGCTCTCATTGACTGTCTGGCCTTCAGGTTTATACAAGAGCCCAGGGTCTCATCACAAGATTGTCTAGTTCAGGGCCACTAGCACGAAAGCCCTACAGTTTGAGGAATAATAGGTTTAGAAGCATCCACCAAGGTAGACATGAGTATCAAGGACAGGATGGTGAGACTGCTGTTTCAGAGAGTAAAAGAAAATGGAGGAATCTTAGAGTTTTTCTTGGTTATGGTAACACATTGTTATGCACCACCAAGAGTACCTTCTGAATATTGATGTGGACTAGTGAGTGACAGCTAACTAAACCAACAAGGGGGCTTTTATCCTAGTGGCCCTAAACTAGACTTGTAAAACTTGACAAGAAATAAGGGAGAGCTCCAGCTGGAAGGCTGCAAGTTGTTGCATACCAGAGCAAAGGAAAAGAGGAGTTATGAACCAGGTGGTTAAGACTGGGGAAACCCCAAGTCTCTCCCTATCCCTTATATATTACTAGCAGAGGCACATGGATCAAGTATAGGATTAGTAACTACCATCTAGTAACCAATGGCAGTAAGTATGCATGCTGATAAATAGAAAGACATAGGATGAAGGGTAGAATGAGGCAGTGGCCTTACAGATCAAGGGATATAGAAGAGAACCATATCATGAGGATATGGAAGAATGAAAGAAAAAATGCAGAGATAGCAGATATGAATGTGGCCTAAAAATTATAAGGCCAAGGAGATTCAATCTGAATCTCTGCCACAGATCAGATTCTCATCTAGATCCATTAGATCAGATATCATCAGTATCATGATCTAGATCTTATCTTGAGATCTGCCATATTATATGACTATTACCATGTATTAGAGAATACTCTGATATAAGAATCAGACCTTTGCCTAGGATTAACCTTGTTTAGACAAGTGAGTCCCACAGTCATGTGAGAAGACTGTTATGTTCTGCTGAGTGCATAACATACATGCTCATTCTAGTGATGCTTGAATATTTCTAAATGTTTTTTGTAATTCTGTTGCAAAGATTAAAAAATAATCTAAGAGTTCAAAACTCATTTTCAGTTGAAACTTTTTGATAATGGAGAAAGGGGTAATTTGAGTAACCAATAATATGAAGTTGTTGTAATGAAACTCAGTGAGTTTAATCCACTCTATCCAATTCTTTTGTTTTTTTGTCATAAAATTCTGGACATACTTGTTATACATCTAGTGAACACAATGGTCTCAAGCACATGACCATGGGAACTGTTGAGCACATGATGCAAATGGTTGCATAGTCATGTGACCAGGAGCACATGATCATGCAAATGAGTTATCTTATAAAAATAACTCTAGACTAAGGCTAAGTCCTTTATATCAGAATATTCCCCTGCACTAGGTATTAGTCACATGATGTGGCAGATCTCAGATGAGATCCAGGTACAGTCCCTGATGATGTCTGATCTCAGGATCTAGACTAGGATCTGCATCTGTGGTAGAGATCCAGATTGGATCTCCTAGGCCTTGCTACTGCCATGTCTCTTTCATATCTCTGATCCTGTGTGCTTTCCTTCCATTCTCCCACATCCTCATGGTGTGGCTTCTCTTCCATTCCTGTCCCTTGATCCATAAGGCCACTGCCTCACTTCTCATTTCTACCCCATGCTTCTTTTATTCCTTATCTATTAGTTAAGAGGTTACTGCTATTGGTGTCCATAGATAGCAGATTTTAGAGTAGGCCCCCTGTACTTGGTCTGTGCATAGACCTGAGCAATATATAAGGCAGGGGGTGTAAGCTGGGATTTTTCCAGTCTTGCTTTCTTGACCTCTTGGCTGGTTATACAGGATAACTCTTTTCTGCTGGCTGCTGGTTTACACAAGAGTAGTGGTCTCACCTTCTCTTATTCACCTAGTTAGAGGACACTAGTTAAAAGCCTCACCAGTTTGCCAGGATAGGATAGAAGTATCCATCAAGGTAGCTCAAGTATTAAGGCAGGATGGGCAGAGACCCATAACAATACTTTTCCAGTTTCTAATTTACCTGCTTTGTTTGTCTATTCATTTGCAGATAATATGTAGTAGAAAGTTTCTGTGTGACTTCCAATATTTTTTTGAGATCCATAAGAAAACTGTTATAATTCCCCTTAATTTTTCTTTTTACTCTCCTTGCTGTGTTTTACATTCATGTATCTTAGACACTTCCTTTTTCCTGTTCTGGAACCTTCCTCTTCTCTTGTTCCAGAACATTCTCTAACTCACCAAGTATTACTCATAATCCACATCCCTCACATAAGTCATACTGTATTATGCACAGGACACTTCTCCTGTGTTCTATCCATTTTCACACAGATTACTTACTTAGCACTTGTTATCCCTATGACTCATCCAACTGAGTCTGAACCTTGTGTTCCTGTACTATAAAGTAGTATACTTCACCTCCCTTCTCCTACCACTACTTCTACCTTCTACCTTTTATCTTCTACCCTCACCTCTACATTAATACTCTTGATACCTTGGCCACTTAGAGGCTACTCCCTCTCAGCAATATATATCCCTTCTTAGTATATGCATCAGTGTACAAAAGGGAATACTTGAAAACCTGCAAGCTAGCATTCTTGCAGTCACTCAACACTTTGTTCAAGCATCCTTGACAGTGTCATCCTTGCATTGCACCACTTCTTGCCATGAGCTGACCCTTTGTCAAGCTTACTCCACTTGCAGTTCCCTCTTCTGAAGATCTATGCCTGACCCTACCTGGGCCAAGCATAACAAAAACAAACTGTGGTCCTCTATCTAAACAATGGAGAGAGAAAGTTGATAATATGACCAGATATGGTTTTAGAAAAGTTCAGCTAAACCTAAAGAAAAAAGGGGAAAAAAGCATGAAATAAAAATAACTTCTTTTTTAAAAATTGATTGACTATGTGTCCATCTCTTTAACCTTTGGTAACCCAGTAACCAAATCAACTGGAATGTCTACCCATGATTTAGAAGCCATGGGTAAAGGTAGAATAGGTGCAGAAGTTTCCTGCCCCTTTGCCATAGCACAGTTTAGGTATCACTAAATAAATTCTGTGATGTTGTCTCTGGTATCCAGCCAATAATAAGAATGTTTAATTAAATGAAAAGTGTGGCATTGACCAGAGTGGCCACTAAGTGAAGAAAAATAAGCCAAATTAAATAACAAAGAGTATATGGATTTAGAAATAAAAACTTGATTTTTTGCATTTTGAATACTTTTTGTAAAGAGTTATAATACAAATGCAAGGATAAAAAAAGGTCTGAAGAAGCATAAACAACCAAAGAAAAGAAATTAGAAGAGAAAGAAACAGAACAGGAGAAAACAGAGAAAGAGAGAAAAGTAATGTGTTTGTTAAGAACAGAAGAGATACCATAGTTTGGCTGGTAGAAAAGAGAATTAGTATGACCATTAGAGAAGCCCAGTTTATGAATAAAAATATAATGGTATTCAGACAGAGTGACCTGCCAATAAGCTTGACAGGGGAATATATTCTAAGAAGAACACCAATACTTCAAATTCTTGTGGTCAGTCCTAATTTCAAAAGACTTTCAATCCAAGAGATAATAATGCCAATCCTTAAGCACACAGATAATAGCAACCAAATCCAAATCTTTGTCATAAATTAGATAGTTGAGTTTGGCAGGGGTAAAAGAATAAGACATATAGGCTGCTAGATGTTATAGTCTATTAGAAAGTTGGTAGAAAAGAATCATGCCCATGGTAATATTAGAGGCATCTATTTCTATCTGAACCAGAAGGAAAGAGTTAGGAAACACAAGATGGGATTAGAGATAAGAATAGCCTTAAGATACTCAAAGGCCAATTGGCAGGCAGAAGACCATTTAAACAGAGTATTCTTGTGAGTAAGGGAATTGAGTGGTTATTAAAGATCAGCATAATGGGGAACAAAGTGGCAATAATAATTGACAAGCTTCAAAAAAGACTAAAGTTGCTTGAAAGTGATGGGAAAAGGCCACTGTCAAATGGCATTAGTCTTGTTTAGCTGCATTTGTACTCTCTTTTTAAACACCACCATATATAGATAATTTACTTGAGTTTGTGTAAAATGGCACTTGCTATTATGTGACTAGTGAACACAACAGTTCACAGCATGTGACTGTGGGAACTGTAGAGCATGTGATGTGAATGGTTGCATAGTCATGTGACCAGGAGCATGTGATCATGCAAATGAGTTACCTTACAAGAATGATAAACCCTAGGCTAAGGCTAAGTCCTATATATCAGAGTATTCCCCTGCACAAGGTATCAGTCACATGATGTGGCAGATCTCAGATGAGATCTAGATCCAGTCCCCAATAATATCTGATCTTATGATCTAAATTAGGATCTGATCTGTGGCAGAGATCCAGATGGAATCTCCTTAGACTTATGGTGGCCATGCTGCATTCATATTTGCATATCTGTGCACCTTCCATTCTCCCACATCCCCATGGTGTGGTTCCTCTTCCATTCTATCCCTTGATCCATAAGGCCACTGCCTCACTCCTTCATATCCACTCCATGCAGTTACCTCTCCTATTTAATAGAGCCAGTAGTGTTATTGGTGTCCATAGATAGCATAGCTTAGAGTAGGCCTCCTGTACTTGGTCTGTGTGCAGATCCTGGCAATATATAAGGCAGGGGGTGCAAGCTGGGGAAACCCAGTCTTGCTTTCTTGACCTATAGGCTGGTTATACAGGCTGATTATCAGTGCTGCTGGCTAGGGTTTATACAAGGGCCCATTACTTATTCTCTCTCTCATTTGCCTAGTTAGGGGCCACTAGCTTAAAAGCCCTACCAGTTATCTAAAACAGACTTAGAAGTGTCCACCAAGGAAGTATTGAGTTACAAGACAGGGCAGCTAGAAGTTGCTGTTTCACTTGCTTGGTTTGAAAAAAAAATCATGTTCATGTAATTAGAAAAGTACTTCACCAATAACCTGAAAATATTGTGCTGTTGACTTGTTTCTGGTAAAAATGATGATATTATCAATATATACCAATACTTTTACCCATAGGTCATGGAAAATGTTATTAACCATATTTTGAAATGTTTCTAGCAAGTTGCAAATGCTAAAGTACATGACTAGATGTTTATAAGTACCTATTGATGTATTAAATGTACCTTTCCATTCATCTTTTTTGATATGTGTGTTGTTGTATCTCTATTGCAAGTCTAGTGTAATAAAGATATTAACTCCCTTGAAATAATCAATAAAAGTTGAAATAAGAGGAATTAGGTAGTTATTTTAATAGTATGATTAATAAGATACCAATAATCAATTGCTATTTGTTTACTGCTATTTTTTTTTTCCAATGAAGAACACTGGTGAGGTTTGAGAGGATTTAGATGGTTGAATGTACCCTTTTGTGCTTTCCTTTTCAATAAATTAAATTTTCTTACTTCTGTCAATTCTTGGTCAGATATAGTGGCTTAAAAGATAGTCCCAATATTTGCAAGTTTGCACTAAATGCAATGGCTGTCAATAACTACCAATTATTATGCTAGACTATAAGTATATGAAATGCAGTACTTGCTTTTGGCTTTCTATTGGTCCAGTGAGCAAAGCATTTGGTTATGTTTTGGTAACATGGCAACCATATCAAAATGACAACTCATTGAAACAGTTTTTTGACTTTAAATAGGATATAATATTTAGTATCTGGTATAATCTCTGTTGGCCTTGATAACTGCTTGAATTCTTCTAAACATACTTTCTATTCATTTTTGACACTTTTTCACAGAAATCCTTTTCCACTCTACCATCACTCTATTCCATAATTGATAAACTCCTATAGGCACCCTTATATAATCTAAAAGGCATCTTTTTAAATGACTCCAAGTGTATTTAATAGGATTAAGGTCTGGAAATTGAGTAGGCCAATTCAAAAGCTTGATATCTTGCTTTTTAAATTAGATTTGAGCTCTTCTAGAGATATGCTTGGAATTATTATCTTGCTAAAAGATTATTTCATCTGAAGAAATTCCAGAATTTTCCATGCTCTGCAACAATCCTTTTATCAAAATTGCCACATACTATTTAGCATCCATTCTCCCCTCAACCTCATTCAAAACTCCCACACCATTCCATGCAATATAGCTCCATATCATGAGTGATTCTCCTTCAAACTTAACTATATCTTTGATCTTCTTAAAACTTCTCCCCTTTTCTTTTTTTTTCCACACATATTCTTGTTTATCTGATTCAATTCTATTTATTTTAGTCTTATCTAACCAAATTACCCTCTTTTAGTCCTCCACAGTTCAATGCTGGTATTTTAAAGCAAAGGCTTACCTGCTTTTTCTATAGATAGTAGAGAGAAGAGGTTTTTTCTTCTTCACCACAGCCTTTAAAGAAGCTTCCTGTGGGTATTCCTGACTATTTGTGGGCAAACAGGAGTGCTGACAATATAATTGATGAAATAAGTGGCCTAAACTGCATTACTTGTTATTGTTATGCACTCTGCAAATACTGACAATCTTATCATATAATCATGAAACTCACTTGCCTAAACAAGGTTAATCATAGGCATAGATTTGATTCTTTATCAGAGTATTTCTAACCTTTTGATCTAGACTAGAATCTGATTTGTGGCAGAAATCCAGATGGGATCTTCATGGCCTGATGGTTGTCATGCTGCATTCATATTATTTTTTCTGTGTGCTTCTTTTTCATTCTCCCATATTCTTATGATATGTCTTTTCTTCTACTTTCCTTGGTTCATAAGGCCACTGCCTTATTCTTACTGTTATGACTTTGAATCTCAGAGACTAAATCCAGACACTAGAAAGAAGAGAAGAAACACTAGAAGAACTCAAAGAGGAGGCTCTGAAGAGAAGCAATCAAAGAGAGAAGCAATAAGGAGGACTTGAAAGAGACTTGTGCTTATGCAACTATGAGCTAAGCTCTAAAAGGGCTAAGATTTAAAGAAGTGCAAACTGCAAGATATGAAGTGATTAAGTCTGGAGAGACTTGACCACCCATATCTGCCCCTTATATATGGCCTAGGGTGGCACACAGACCATGTACACTAAGCCTACCCTAGACTACTACTAGTTATAAACATCACTAGCAGTAAGAGTGCACTATTAAATAAGAGAGGATAGAGCATGGAGCAGATATAAAGGAATAAGGCAAGAGCCTTGCATATCAAGAGATTAGAATGGAAGAGAAGTTAGGAACCATAATGGAAAATCAGGGTCATATGAGAATAGAGATCTCAGCCACAGATGTGATAAGATTGTAGATATTATATTATATTTTTCATTTTTTAAATCATGTAACTTTATCTTATCTTACCAGTGCATGTGACAAGTCACATGACTCAGAGCTTAGGGTTAATCTCATGCCTTCAAGCTCTGCAGGGTTCATTTCATTTCTGCTGCTTCATTTCTTCTCTTTCATTTTAAAAGCTGGACTTTTAATGGTTTTTAAAAATGCTTCTCTTTTTTTTTTAATCTCTGTGCCACATGTATGGGAATGTTCCCATCAGGGACTTGGTCCATGCACATTACTATAGCATATAAATACTATAGCCCTACTGTCTTAAGGCCCTTAGCTTTAAGCACTTGCACTATATAGATATTAATTCAAGCTCCCCTTATTTTCTCTTCTTTTCTTTGTGAGTTAGTGGCATGCTGATCTTGCCATGTATAACAGTAGATGCAAATCCATAGATCCATTAGATTCTATCTAGGAAATAGCATTAGAATCTAGATGGGGAAAATCCATGGGCAGATCCCAGGAAGATCCCAGATTTTAAGTCATATAACCACTAACCATAAAGATACTTGTAGTAAGTCAAGCCATAAGCTAGGGTTACCCAAAGAGGAGTATGTCTTCTATAATCATGTAAAGTGAAAGTATATATTTACATAGATGCATAACATCTACTCTCTGCCCTATGCTTCTTTATTTATTAGCATGGACACTTATTACTACTGGTGTCCATAGATAGTAGTTACTAATTCTATACTGAGGCTATGCATCTCTGCTGCTAATATATAAAGGGTAGAAAGAGACTTGGAGTTTCCCCAGTCTTGATCACTTGTGTTTTACTTTCCTTACTTCTTTCTTTCTAAGCATTAGTTACTGTGCAGTGCTTAAGAACTTCTTAAACTCATCCCTTCTTTTCTTGCCTAGTTCAGGGCCACTAGCATAAAAGCCCTCTTGTTGTTGTTCTGTTGTGGTCACACACTGATATATATTGTATTCAGAAGACATCATGATTTAATGCATAACAGTTATAATTTTTACACTTGCTATACCTATTCCAGTTGTTTACACTAGTATATTATAGATATAATAGTATTTTCAGGTGTCTCAAGTCTTTAAACTTGAGTACTTGTGATATCCACCTTTCTTGGTGCAATGTCCCTTCAAGTTAGCTTTCTAAAGTCTGTAAAATAACCATCCAAGTTCTACTTTCTTGGTCTTTCTGTTTTTGGATTGTTTTCCCAGTTCCTCCCTTGCTTCTGTCTCTGTTTGTTTGATATTCATCAATGTTATAACATTACTGGCCTTTCCAGTAAGAATTTGTGAAATAATAGCATGCTTATTAGTAGGAGAAAGTTTTGAAGAATAATTACCATGATGATTTTTCTTTGATTGGATTTTCTGAAGGACTCTAGCTACAGTGGACTTCCCTAGACCAGTTTAAGATGCAATTTTCCTATAGGAAAGGTCAAAAAAGGCAAAATAAATGATATTATCTCTTTGAGCAGCAGAAAGATATTTCATAATAAAAATAAGGAAATTTATTTGTGATGATAGGGTTTATATATGCTGCAGGCTAATTAGTGACATAAGAGTGATATAATATATTACTTATCTAAGATATATAATTATCTTACAGCACTTCAGGGTCCAATATATGTAATAGGTGTTATAATTCATTTTTTTATTTTTTGATCACATGACTTTGTCTTATCTTTTCCATGTGGTTATCTAGTCTTTTATCTTATCAGGGCATGTGATGAGTCACTTGACTTAGGGCATAGGGTTAGCCTTATGTCTTCAGACCCTATAGAATTAGTTTTATTTCTGCTTCTTCTTTAATTCTTGTTTATTTCAAAAGCTGGACCTTTAATGGTTCCCATAAATACTTCTCTTTTTTTGATTCCCATGCTGCATGTATGGGAATATTTCCATCAGGAACTTGGTCCATGCACACTATTGTGGTGTATAAATACTATAGCATTACCATCTCAGAGCTTTTAGCTTTAACTCAAACTATCTTAATGAATGCTCCTAATCCCATCCTGGAATGCTGGTAAGGCTTTTAGCTAGTGGCCCCTAACTAGGTGAAAGAGAGAAAGCAAGACCACTACTCTTGTATAAATCAACAGCCAGTAGCACTAGTAGAAACTAGCCTGCATAACCAGCTAAAAGATCAAAAGAGCAAGACTGGGGAAATCCCAGCTTGCACCCCCTGCCTTATATATTGCCAGTGCATGCACACAGAGCAAGTATAGGAGGCCTACCCTAGACTATACTATCTATGGACACCAATAGCATAACTGGCTTTATTATAATGGGAAGGAGAATATATGGAGCAGATATGAAGGAGTGAGGCAGTGGTCTTATGGATCAAGGGATTGGAATGGAAGAGAAGCCACACCATGAGGATGTGGGAGAATGGAAAGAAAGCACACAGGATCAGAGATATGAATAAGGCATGGCTATTATAAGGCCAAGGAGATCCAATTTGGATCTTTGTTACAGATGCAGATCCTAATCTAGATCCTGAGATCATATATCATTGGGGACTGTACCTGGATCTCATCTGAAATCTGCCACATCATGTGACTGATACCTAGTGCAGGGAAATACTCTGATATAAAGAAATTAGCCTTAGCCTAGGATTATTCTTATAAGGATACTTATTTGCATGATCATGTGCTTCTGGTCACATGACTATGCAACCATTTACATTATATGCTCAACAGTTCCCATGGTCATGTGCTTGAGACCATTATATTTGCTAGTCACATAACAATACTTATGTTAACTTTTAGCTTCCCTTATATATCTTTTCTTTTTTTGAGCTTGTGGCATGTCAATCTTGTCATGCATAACACTTGCTCAAAGCTACCCTTACATCCCTTTTCTACCAAACTATTCTGGGCTTTAGATTAAGCATATTCAAGATTTTTTTTTGTTTTATAGAAGGAGTTGACTTAATGTTGAGTAAAGAGAGATTTTAATAAAACTTAGCCATTTCTAGATTCAACTAGCAGATTAGAAAGCCAAGGTGACATATCTAGATCAAATCACTCAGAAAAGATTATCACAGTAATCAAAAAGACAATCCAGCACCATTGTTGCTACTGGGAAAATAAAGTAGAAGAAAAGACACTTCACATGAAATTCAAAGTTGCTAGGCACAGCAATATGCTGGTAGCACATTTGTTGAAAAAAAGAATTGACATTATTGAGGAAAATAGAAAGAAGAAGATAGAAAGAGATAGAAAGTTTATATCAGTTTATCTTAGATCCCTTTGTCCCTTCCATTTACTAAAGAAGACCAACCCCCATTTGAGCTATGGCAGCTAAAGAAGTGAATATCATTGCACTAATTAACCAGATGTGAAATGGTTGCTGACTGTCCTGTCCTTATGTTTCAATGGCTATGGCTGGTGAGCACAAACTAAGCTGTGGTTTTGTTCTAGATTCACAGAGAACTAGACAAAAGAAATAGATAAAAGAGTCAAGTACCTTGTATAAAGCTCTAAGAGCTCAAGTATGCAAGACTGGCAAATCCCAGCCTGTGCCAGCCCTTTATATATGCTACAGGATTATGCACAGACCATGTAACTTGAGTCTGCCCTAAACTATGCTACAGTAAGCCAACCAATGGCAGAAAAGGAGTGAGTATCTTAATAGTACCTCATAATAACTGCCAGGCAATGATATCATGATCTGGAATGTTCTAGAATGTGCTTATGTGAAAGGTGTGAAGATGTGAAAAGTGAAAAGGTGAAAGAGTAAGGGTTCCCAGGGTCATGTGATGTGAAAAGTAAAAAGTGATTATAACAAGATGTTGAAGCTGTTGCTTTAATTAAAGAATGATATAACAAGGAAGGTAGCAGATCCTGGAGCCTGGGATGATAACAGGAAGAAGTGGAAGCAATGGTGGATTTCCTTGCAGGTATGGGTAAGAGAAAAGGAGTGAAAAAACAATTACCTTAGAACAATTGCAGTTTTATCAAGAATAAAGGATTTGACTAATAATTTTGCCATACTAACCTTAATGGAATATAATGACCTGGAGAATGCCCATATTTGGCAGGATGGAAGAGATACAGGGCAGACTTTTTGGAAAACAGCCTGGCCTTCATGAGTAGAGTTGTAGGCCAAGATAAAGGGTTATTTTAGAATTGAGGAGCTGACTCACCAGAGTCTCAAAGAGCTGCAGGCCTTGCAGCAACAAGAAAAAAAGATCAATAAATTCCTTAACAAGTTTGATCTATTAAGAAAGAAGGCAGAAGTGGATAACAACCATATAGCAGAGTTGCTTAAACAAGCAGTTGACTACTGGACTTATTCACAGATGGCTCTTTAAGAAGGAGACAACAAATAATACTTGAATATATTTACTCATTTTAAACAGATGGGCTGCACCTTTGAGAAGATAATAGTTGAGAGGCCCACTATATGATCCCCTGGTATATCCTCTCATTTTCAACCTTGCCTCTCCCCCTACCAGAATCAATATCATCTGCCTTCCCCCTGTTACGGTCACGGTTTTCTTTGGAGCGATGTCGGTTTCAACCCTAGGCAAGGGCTTGTTGTTGTCGATATCGGTGTGTTTAGAAGTAGGATGAGATTATGAGCAACTATGTGAACACTGTCCAGGTACTGGTCCAAGTGCTCAAGACTGGGGAGTCTTGAGACGATATGCTACAGCTTATATAGGGATGACTACCGTGCATGGACCAAGACCCTGATGGGACAATTCCCATGGACCCTGCACGGGGATCAAAAAGAAGTGAAGACATCGTGAGAATAGCCAATGGCTGAAAAGGCTCGATGCTTCTAAAATGGAAGAGTAACGGAAATGAAAAAGAGCTGGAAGGCTACAGGTTAACCCTAAGCCCTGGGTCTAGACTAGTCATGTGACCCGTCACGTGCTCTGATAAGATAAAAGATTAGATAACCACGTGGAAAGATAAGATAAAGTCACATGATCGAAAAGTTGAAAAAGTGTATCATAACACCCCCCATTTTACTGCAGTTGGCACATAGCTAGGCTGTGATGTGCCAATGGAAATAGATTGGCAAAATGCAAGACCATCTTGGCCATCACTTACCTGCTATAGCTGTGGCTGTTATGCACCATGAGATTGCAGTGTCACAGGCTCACAAGAAAAGAGTTTTTTGACAAGGGAAGTTCTCAAGTTAACACAAGTATAGTACAAGTGCTCAAAACTGGAGTCTTGAAATGCTAGGGCTACAGTATTTATACTACAGCACACTGCACATGGACCAAGTTCCTGATGGGAATGTTCCCATGCATAAGGCATAGAGATCAAAAAGAAGAGAAGCTGCCTAAGAGCCACCAAGGATCTAGCTTCTCAGAATGGAAGAGAAGAAGTGGAAATAAAAAGAAGTACAGGGTCCTAAAGACATGAGGCTAGCCCTATGCCCTGGATCATGTGACCTGATTTCATGTGCCCTGATAAGATAAAATATTAGATAACCATGTGATAAAGATAAGATAAGGTCATGTGATCAAAAAAAGAAAAATTATAACACTACCACCTTTTTAGCTCTCAGATTCCAGACAAGAGAACTGTAATGGAGTTTCCATGGTAAAATTCTGGTATGAATGAAATAAGGATTAAAAATCCAGCTGGTTGATGGTAACCAGTCAGCAAGATACAGAAGGATAAAGCTTGTAAAAGTTGCTGGCAAGTTCCAGTGCATTTGCAACATCCTGTTCTGTTTGCCAAGTCTGATTTTCAGCTGAATACCCCTTTCAATGTACCAGATATTCAGGTTTCCCTTTTTTCATGTGGGAATCCACAATTTCCTCAACCTCATACTCTGAGTGTCCCTTCTCAGTAACAACAATAGAATCTGAATAAAGAACCTCTTGATCTGCCAAGGGTTCCAGTGCTTTCTTCACCCTGCTGATGTTAATAGTGGGATAGATTCACATTTTTTTCAGCAACTGAAGCATAACTGCATTGAATAAGATACAGATAACTTTATATGGTCCCATCCAGCATTATGTCAGTTTTTTTGCAGGATATGGCAGAGAGAGATTCTTTATAGATAGTATGATGTGGTTGCCAACCAAGTAGGAGTTATAGGAGGGTTTAGTATTCCTTTGCATCATATTGGATTGTGCTTTCTCCAACAACTGATGAATATTGTCAAAAGACTTGGATAATTGTTGGGCAAAGGGAGAAGAGGTGAGGGGTCCTTCAAAGCCCATTTGAGGGGAAAACTGTTTGGTGATTGCAAATGGAAATGTCTTTGTAATGGAAGAAAAGGAATTGTTATAATGGAATTCTGCTAATTTAACCCAGTTGACCCAATCATTTTGTTTTTTGGCAATGAAGGTACACAGATACTTTTCTAATT
>JBBPJW010001224.1:0-13776 GCA_038088935.1 Pulveroboletus aff. viridisquamosus
TTGCTTTCTTTTACTAATTACTCTCTATTTGCCATTGGTTCCTATTTAGTTTTTCCCTTTGCCCTATTTCCTTATTTAGCATTGTTCTCTGTACACCAGCTACCTTATGTATTCCTCATGGCCTGGTTCATGCATATCTTGTAGCAATATATAAAGAGGCAAGGGCATAGACTGGTTTTTCAGTCTAGAGCACTTGTTTACCTTGTTTTCTAGTGCCTCCTCTAGGCTGCCATTCTTTTGTCCCCCCAGTATTGGGCACTCTCCAAGGCGGTTTCCTTTTGCTGTTGGTCTAGATCCATAATACTCTGGATTCCAGAGGCTAAACCTAGATGAAGAAAGAGAGAAGGAATATAAAGAGGAAAATCTAATGGAGGCTCTGGAGAGAAGCAATCAAGGAGAGATCAATAAAGGAGGACTCAGAAGAGACACATGCCCATGCAACTATGGGCCTAATCTTGAAAGGGTCAGAATTCAAAGAAGTGCTTAAAGCTAAGTATGAAGTGATCAAGTCTGGAGAGACTTGACTACCAATACCCACCCCTTATATATGACCTAGGGAGATGCACAGACCAACTACTACTAGTCTACCCTAAAGTGCTGCTATCTATGAACACTAATAGCAGTAAGGTCACACTTATTAGATAAGAGAGGATAAAGCATGGAGCAGATATGAAGAGTGAGGCAGTGGCCTCATGGATTAAGGAAAGGAATGGAAGAAAAGGGAAGATCTTGTAAAAGGAAGATTAGGTTGGAAACATGAGGATGGGGATCTCTGCCACAGATGAGATCATAGATGTAGATTCAAGAATCCATCAAATCCAAGGAGATACTATTAGATCTAGATGGGAAAGATTTATGGGCAGATCCTGGGAAGATCCCAGATCCTAGTCATGTGACCACTGACATTAAGGTACTTGTAAGAATAGCCAAGCCCTAGGCTAGGGTTACCTGAAAAGGAGTATTGTTCCCATGATCATGTGAGGTGAAAGTGGTGGTTGCACAAGATGCATAACATTGACCTTGTTCTGCTGGCAAACAGCACAGCCATCAACATATTTGCAGACATAAGTGGCAAGGCCAGGCCATTAAAACTTTATCTGAATAAGTTGGTGGGTTTTAAAATAGCCAGGATGGCTGGCAGTTTTGTGGTTGTAACAGTGATAAAGGATAGATTGATAAAGAGGTTTATCCAGGGGAATGTACATGTGGTTGCAGTATGTGAGCATGATGTCATGGAGTTGCTAGTTACAAAAGCAGGACTGCAACCCATTGTACATAGGACCATCTCATTTCTGGAGAATGAAGAGGTAAAGAAAGTTACCCACTTGGTGTTTCTTAATGTGGGTATGAAGGGTTGTATTAATGATGTGGCAGAAGATAAACTTAGAAAGCAGGGTAACTTCTGAGTTGTCTGAGGAGGAGTCTGGGCAGAGGTCCAGACAATGAGAAAGGGCATCAGGCCTGGCAAGTAAGGTGCCAGCAATGTGCTGGAGTTGAATGTCAAAATCCATGAGGTCAAGAAGCCAATGAGCCTGTTGATAATTGAGAATCTGGGGTGCATGGAAATAGGTGAGGTTCTTGTGGTCAGTGAAGACTTGAACCAAATGGGAAGAGGCCTGGAGGTATTGTTTCCAGGCTTTCAAGGCATGGATGATTGCAAGAAGTTCACAATTGTAGATGTTGTAGTTTCTTTCTGCAGGGGAAAAGAACTGCAAGAGATAGGAACAAGGGTGCCAGTCTCCATTGGTATTAGTCTGAAGAAGGATACCACCAGATGCATGCATGGAGGCATTAGTGGCAATGGCAAATGGTTAGGAGAGGTCAGGGAGTTGGAGAACTGGCTGGAAGAAAAAGAGTGCCTTTAGGGAGTTGAAAGATTCCTGGCAGGTAGGGGATCAGAACCAGAAAGTCATCTTCTTGGTAAAATCAAGAAGAGGGTGGGTAATGGAAGAATAATTAGAGATGAAGTGGCAGTAGAAGTTGATAAATCCCAGAAAGGAGCAAATATCTTTAATTTTCTAAAGAATAGATTATTTGATGATTCTATTAAGTTTGATGGAGTCTATGGTGAGTTGTCCTAATTGAATGACCATTCTGAGATATTCTACTGACTCAGAAGCAAAGGTACATTTCTCCAATTTGAGATGGAGATCAAGTTCTGCCATATGTTTGAGGACATGGGCAGTGCAGAGTTGGAGTGTTTCAGTGTCAGAGAAGGAGATGAGAAGATCATCCATGTAGATAACCAACTATTCTTCTATGATTATATCACAGAAGGAATCATTTATAAATTGCTGAAATGTAGTGGGTGAATTATTTAGGTCAAAGAACATTACCATGGTTTGAAGAGTCCCTTGCAAGTGATGAAGGCTGTTTTCCATTGATATCCATCCTTAATGCAGACATTGTTGTATCCCCAATGAATGTTGAATTTGGTGAATAATTTTGCTTCATGAAGCTTGTTGATAAGGTTGGAGATGAGAGAAAGAGAATATATGTTGCATATGGTATGTTTGTTGAGATAATAATAGTCCTGACAGGGATGGAGTTTACTGTCTTTCTTTTTGATAAAGAAGAAAGAAGACACTTGGGGAAAGTTAGAAGAATGGATCTTTCCAGCTCAGAGGTTCTTTTCCAGGAACTCCTTGGTTGCCTGGCATTCTGGTGGAGATAAGGGGTAGACCTTACCTATCTTAGGGACAAGCATGTTCTTGAGATTTATTGCATGGTCATAGGACCTGCTTGGTGGCAGATGGTCAAGGGTTTTCAGGGTATTCAAAAAGACATATGTGAACTCCTGATATTCTGGTAAAAGTTCCATCTTGGGTTGAGCTTTATTGGCTTTGATCACAAGCTCTGTAGAGGTGGTGAGCTTGGTGATGGTAACAGAGGGTAAGAATACTGAGCAGGTATTTATGACTTGCAAGGAGTACCAGTGATAGAGACAGTCTTGAAGAGACTTCTTAAGGGTATTGTGCTATATGTAATCAATAAAGAGTTCTTTATTGTCAATGGTGGTCTCTCTGAAATGGTATGATTTCAGGGTGGATAGTGAGAAATTGAAGTGGTAGTGCTCCTTTGAGGTTTTATTAGCAGAAGGAATAATAAGAGTGCTACTCTTTCAGTTAATCATGGGGTTGGTATCTTTCAGCCAGAGGAGTCCTAGGATCAAGATCTTCTTACCACATTTTATGACATAGCAAAGAACCTTGGAGGTAAAGGTTTTGATGCAAAGAACTACTTTGCAGGTATAGGTAATTTGTGGTGGGACATGAACTCCCAGTTGATGCAGTTGATTTGAATGCTGCTATCAACTAGAGCAGAGACATCTATGAATTTTCTTGAGTGCTCTGATAAAGATACTTGTACAGGAATTCAGATTGCTTTCCTAGACTGTAATGCAAGTACAGGAGCACAAAAAAGAGTAGAAGCACCTTGTTATGGCTCCAGCCTAACATGACGGTCTCACATGACCGTGGGAACTGTAGAGCATGTGATGTGACTGGTCATGTGCCAGGAGCACATGATTGTGTGAACAAGTTGCCTATTAAGGAAACCCTAGGCTAAGGCTAAGTCCTATATTCAGAGTATTCCCTGGCATAAGGTATTGGTCACATGATGTGGCAGATCTCAGATAAGATCTAGATCCTTCCGATGATATCTGATCTCTTGATCTAGATTAGGATCTGATCTGTGGCAGAGATCCAGATGGGATCTCCTCAGCCTCTAGGCAGCCATGCTGCATTCATTGATCTTTACCAGTGCTCTTCCATTCCACCCACATCCTCATGGTGTGGCTTCTCTTCCATTCCTTCCCCTTGATCCATAAGGCCACTGCCTCACTCCTTATTGCCGCCCCATGTTCTCCCTTCATCTATCTATTTAGAGGTAGGAGCTACTTTAGCTATTGGTGCCCATAAATAGCACACTTTAGGGTAGACCTCCTGTACTTGGTCTGTGTGCAGATCTCTACAATATATAAGGCAGGGGGTGCAAGCTGGGTATTCCCCAGTCTTGCTCTCTTGACCTCTAGGCTAGATCCACAGTAGTGATCTTAGGTCTTGATCCAAGAAGGATCCCACCTCTGCTCTCATTCACTGTCTGGCTTTGGATTTATACAAGAGCCCAGGTCTCATCCTTTCTCTCTTGCCTAGTTCTGGGCCACTAGTGTAAAAGCCCAAGCAGTTATCAAGGATAGATTAGGAGCATCCACCAAGGTCACCATGAGTATCAAGTCAGGGCAGGAAGTCTCCCACTTCACACCTTGTATAGGGGAGGTAAAATGGTGTCTTGTCATTCTATCCTTGTGTCTTGGTGCTGATGCTGGTGAGCACAAACAAGCAGTGGTTTTATGCTAGTACCACTGAGAACTAGGCAAAGGAAAACAGAAGAAGAGTCAAGTGCCTTGTATAAAGCCCTAAAGCTCAAGTGTGCAAGACTAGGTTGTATCAGCTTGTGCCAGCCCTTAATATATGCTACAGAGGTGTGCATAGACCATGTCCTTAAGGTCTGCCCTAAAACTATGCTACAGTAAGCCAACCAATGGAAGTAAAAGAGTAAGTACCTTAGCAGTACCACATGGTAACTGCCAGGAAATAATGTCATGGTCTGGGCCATTCTAGAATGTGATTATATAAAGATATGACAAAGTAAAAGAGTAAAAGAGTAAAATGGTAAGGGTTTACCACAGTCATGTGATGTGACATGTGAAGGGTCAAAGTAAAGTACAAAGGAGGTGAAAATAAAGAAAAATGAAAATGGAATTATAACAGAAGGTACTTCCATTTAAAAATCCACTTTTTTAACTTCAACCTCTTCTTTATTACTAATCTCTTCTATTCTGGATGGTTCTTTAGCAGTGACCTTCTTGATTTGATGTGTCTTCTTCAGTACACTAGAAGGGGAAGAAGATTGGATGGTATTTGGGCATTTGTCAATGGAATGGCCAGGTTTTTGGCATCAGAAGCATAGCTGGTTCTTTCAGCAGTATTTGTGTTCATGGGGGATGAGTTTGTTGAGCTTTATGGAGTCAATGTCCATTGCATTTGAATATCTTTTAATCCAAGGGGTTAAGAGGGTGATGAAAGTTCAGTTGAATGCTCTGAATATCTTTCTTTGTTGTTCAACAAACTTGAATTATTCATTGGTGCTGTTAAAATGAGAAGCTTTGAGGTACCAGTCAGATATCTTTGCTGGTATCATTTCCATGGCATGGATATGATGAGTAATTCAAGAAGCTAATCCTGTCTCATAATAGCTGATCAAAATGGAGTGATCTTTAATCTTAGATATTATAGCATGATTCTGGAACTTAGCTGTATACTCAGTAAAAAGGGGAGAGTATTCTCCTTTCTTGTTTAGTCACATTTGCATATTGGCCAGCCAGTGAATGGCTGAGCTGACCATGTCTTGGTTTTGGAATGCTGCCAGGAAGGCAGTGACCAGGTCAGTAAAGAACCCCATGGATTGTTATAATCATTTTTCACTTTTCACATCACGTGACCGTGGGACACTTTTACTTTTCACATTTCACCCTTTCACATCTTCACATTGTCACACCTTCACTCCTTCACATATCACAGCCTAGACCATGACATCATCCCAGGCAGCATCCTCATGGAACTGCTAGGGTACTCGCTCTCTTATTGCCATTGGTCGGCTGACTGTAGCTTTACTTAGGGCCGGAACCATTTACATGGTCCATGCACACTGTTGTAGCATATATAAGGGGGCTGGCTCAAGCTGGGGATTTCCCAGTCTTGTGCACTTGAGCTCTACACTTTATACAAGGCCTTGACCTATTCTCCATATTCCTCTTGCCTAGTTCACTTGGGGCCTAGCTAAAACCCAAGCTTTGTTATTCGAGCGACCACTAGGACGAGTTTACCAAGTTTCAGCAACGGCAGAGTCAACGCCGTTTCATGGATACAAAAGTGCCCTTGATATACTGTTTCTGGTAGGTGACTGCCCAAGATTGAATGGAGCCCTTTGTTATGTATGAGAGGATAAAGGCTATGCACTTCTTGTCAGAGTTATACATAGTCTGGTTGACAAACAAATAGAACTGAATGGAGTCTATCCAGGTTTTGGCTTTAGATCTTTCTCCATCATAATGCTCTGAGGTGCTAAGGTAAAGCTCAGTGGGTTTAGTTGTGGCAGTGAAGTCAAACATTGGGGCTTTTAGAGAAGGGAGGGAATAGAGGGGGTAATAGTGGATTGGAGTGGGAGAAGGTAGAGTAGATTCTCTTAGGATCTATAAAGAAGACAAGAGTTTATGGGCAAGGATTCAGTTGAAGTTCTGTTCCTCAACAGAGGGAACAAAAATATCACTGATAGGATCATCAGATAAGAGAGAGTGGTATGCTGGGGTTTCTTCTGTTTTGAAAGAATCAAGTGGGTCCTCTGTGGGAAACAATCTGTGTTTGCCCCAGAGAGAGTCAAGGAATAAGGTTTGCTTGGATAATATGGTGGATAAACTATGATAGTGATAGTCACAAAAAGTTACACTACTTCTTTTGTTACACTAGGCCCAGGTAGGGTCAATCATAGACCTCAAAAGAGGGAACTGCAAGGGAATGAGCTCAACAAGGGTCAGCTTATGGTCAAGGTAAGGTATGACATGAGGATAACACTGGGGGGTGATTAGATAAAGGGTTGAGCTATAGCAAGGTCACTGACTTGCAGAGTATGATCAACTGTGGAAGTTGACAGAGTTTAAGGTATTTCCTCTTGTACATCCATGCATGAACTAAAAGAGATGGATTGTACCAAGAGACACAAAGATATTGAGGTAGCAAGGTAGAGGTACAGGGTACTGAGGTAAGAAGTAGCATAAGAAAAAGAGAGGCAAAGTATGCTACTTTATAGTATAGCTAATAAGGTTCAGACTTAGTTGGATGAGTCATGAGGACAATGAATGGAACATAGAAGAAGCAGTCCAAGCATAATACTTGATGACATGTGCAAAGACAGCAGATTATGAGTAATGGCTGTTAAGTCAAGGAATGTTCTGGAATAAAAGAAGTGAAAGGTTCCAGAATAGGAACAAGAAAGCATCTCAAGACAAATGAAAAGAAAGCTAGGGTAATGAAAGAGGAAAAGAAAAGGGAGAAACATAACACACAGCATCACTAACTGCTCCAGCAACTGTACTGCTATCTTTACCTCCACTAAGAAACCAGTCAAAAAAGTCACTGACAAAGAAGAGACAAAGAAGATTAAAGAGATGAGTGACAAAGAACCAGAAGTGGGTAGAGTTAGGTTAGGTTTTTAAAGCAGGGCACTTTCCCTATGCAAGGTATTCCCTCTTTCTCTTGTACACCTGTACTTGTATTCTTATCTAGAAAATTCATGAGAATTCCAGTACAAGTTTCTTCCCCCTCATACCTGAGACTAGTCATAGATGCCCCTGCTTTTGTCAATAGCAGAGCACAAATAAATTGCATTGACTGGGAACTTATCTTTCACCACAAGTTCTCTATCATCTGACTTCCTGTTATGGATCTAGACCAACAGCAAGAGGAAACCACCTTGAGGGGTGCCCAATACTGGGGAGACAAAAGAATGGCAGCCTAGAGAAGGCACTAGGAAACAAGGTAAACAAGTAAACAAGTGCTCTAGACTGGAAAACCAGTTTATGCCCTTGCCTCTTTATATATTGCTACAAAGTATGCATGAACCAGGCCATAAGGAATACATAAGGTAGCTGGTGTACAGAGAACAATGCTAAATAAGGAAATAGGGCAAAGGGAAACTAAATAGGAACCAATGGCAAATAGGGAGTAATTAGTAAAAGAAAGCAAGGCAAAGGTAAGGTATGACATCAGAGGGCTAGGCCATGACATCAGAGAAAGTCTAGGCTACAATGAGGTAAAAGGCTAGACCAGGCTAGACCCAACCTCATGGCATGATAAGATATAAGATGAGATAAGATGAGATGAGATAAGATCAAAGAAAGCGGTCAAAGATAGTAAATAGAAAAGAGAACTTAGCTTAGGGTAAGAATGAAAAATAGCCCCTAGCTAAGTAGTGCCAGTGTATAACACTTCCCACTTCCATCCATATCTGCAATGTTAACTCCTTTCTTAATAAAAAGGGTCATGTAACTTATACAGGCACCATACTTCAAATAAAAGATATAACTCACTCAGTCTTATGATGTGGCAGATCTCAGATGAGATCCAGGTACAGTCTTCAATGATATCTGATCTACAGGCCTAGATTAGGACTTGATTCATAACAGAGATTTAATAGATCTCCTTGGCCATATAGTGGCCATGCCTTATTTATCTCTGCCTTCCTATGTGCTTTCCTTTTATTCTCCCACATTCTCATGGTGTGATCTTCTCTTCCATACTTATCCCTTGATTCACAAGGCCACTGCCTCACTTCTAAGTTATGCCCTATATTCTTCCTTACTATTTATGGAATAAGTACTTACTGCCATTGGTGGCAATAAATAGCAGTAGTTTAGGGTAGCCTCCCTGTACTTGGTCCATGCACTAGCACTGGCAATATATAAGGCAGGAAGTGCAAGCTGGAATTTCCCTAGTCTTGCTCTTTTATTCCTTACCTCAGTTTTACCTGGCCTTTAGGATTAGAGACTATTAGCAGCTCTACCTTGTTATTTAAGCTTTACTGCTTTATACAGGTCTCTGTGCTTTCCCTTATTCAGCCTAGTTGGGGCCACTAGTACAAAAGCCTCTCTAGTAGTTCTAGCACAAGTAGAAAGCATTCATCAAGGTATTCTAAGCACAAGATATGTAAAAAGCACATAACATCTCCCACCCATTTGCCATTACCACTAATGCTTTGGCTTATATATCTGGTGGTATTATTAAAATGGTATCTTGATGCCTGATTGAGAACCCAGACAAAGGATCCTGAGTGCAAACAATCTAATGGCAGCTCAATCCATGGAAAAAAACATACTCTGAAGACTTCCAAGGAAGTCTGAAGATGATCCAGAAAGGTTAAAAGAAGTTCTTGTTGGATCAAATGGGACTTGGTTTTACCTTATGTGGTATATCCTTGTATAATCCAGTGTCCCAATTTATAGAGGGATCAGAGAAAGAGAAAAGAGCAGTCTTATAGCTTAACATAAAGGACAGGTGAGAAGAGAAGCATCTAGCCTAGTTATAATGAGAACAAGCCCCTTATAATTTCCTTAAGAATTCCATTAAGGCCTGGAGTTACTTTGAAGTAACCCAGAGGGTCAGAGAGTAAGCTTAGAAGCTTGGTCAGAGTAAGGATAAAGTTCAGACAAGGGATGTTTTCATTGATATTTTAGCTACAGTATCTTATAGGAGTTATAGTACTTATAGTTTTGAAGTAGCAAAAATGTCTAAGTAAGGAGAGAAAATGCAAAGGAAGTTGTCTCAGAAGAAAAGGCAGGTGTCAATGCAACCTGGAGATGAATGAAGATGTTAGAGGAGACAACATCTAATAATGTCAGACTAAAACTGAATGATAACAGAGGAAAACCAGAAAAAACATGAAACAGGAACAAGAGATAAGAGCAGAACTAGGTATAGAGTTGTAGCAGAATGGTTCAGAGAAACCAGAGGTGCTAAGATAAGTTAAGTAACAGAAACATGGGAAATGGAACTGGAAGTGGAGCAGAAGCAGAAGATAGTGAAGGACTGCATAGTATGTTCTTGATAAAAGAGCAAGAAGGATGTAAATGTGGATGGAGTGGTTACAGAGGGCTGGAATTGTGTGGAGGGAAGTCAGAGGGCTGAAGTGGCTTACCAGATGTAAGGACCAGATGCAAGCCAAGTTGAAATTAGGTCTGAAATATAGAATATAACTGAAACAGCGATTAGCCATCCTGTTCTCATGTCTTGGTGAACTAGTCCAGTGGATGCCTTGATACTAACAGCTGAGGTTTTAGCTAGACCTCAGGGAACTAGGCAAAAGAAATATAGAAAAGAGTTGAGTGCCTTATATAAAGCCCAAGAGCTCAAGTGCGCAAGACTGGGGAGTTCCAGCTTGTACCAGCCCTTTATATATGATACAGAAGATTGCATGGACCATGTAACTGGCCTGGCCCTAACTAATGCTATAGTAAGCTGACCAATGGCAATAAAGGAGTGAGTACCCTTGCAGTTCCACATGGGATCCATCAGGTAATGATGTCATGGTCTAGAACATGATTAATATGAAGAGGTGAAATGTGAAAATGTGAAAGGGTGAAGATGTGAAAAGGTGAAAGGGAAAGGTGTCCCACAGTCATGTGATGTGAAAAGTAAAAAGTGATTATAACAATAACAGGTATTCTCCTTCAAATGGATTTAAATAAAGACTAGTACCCCTGCTTCTATCTCTTTTAGACCTTCTCTATAGCAGAATGCAATTATGACATCTATGACCATAAACTGCTTGCTATTATCCATGCCATTAAAACCTGGCATCAATATCTTCAAGGCTTTTCCCATGTCATTCAGGTTTTTTCTGATTACACAAATCTCATCTACTTTTATGCCCTCTAAATTCTCAACTGTCAATAAGTCCACTGGCTTCTCAACCTTGCTAACTTTAATATCCAGCTTCATTATATTGCTGGATTTACCCTTGCTGGCTCTGATGCCCTCTTTCACTGCTTCAATATTTGCTCCTTTGACATCTCCAATAACTCTGCTATTACTGCCCTTCTGGAATATCTCTTTTGCTGGATCATTGACATCACCCTAACTACCCATATCTGCAAGCATGCAAAAACTAACCCCCTGTGTCTGTTTCTTCTTCACAAATGAAATAACCCTCTATACTCCAAACTTCATAAGCAGGTTATGGACTGGAAACCCCATGATAATCTTCTTACATATCAAGACTGCATTTATATCCCTGCTAATGAAACTCTTTACCAATTTATTTTGTGCTGCTGCCATAACCACCCCCTTGCTGGTCACCCAGGGTATTTTAAAACTCTTCAACTCATTAAACAAGAATTCTGGTGATCCAGCATGGCCATCTATGTCAGCCACTTTGTTAAAGGCCATGTCACCTGTTAGCAAAACAAGGTCAACACCTACTTCTCTACCCCTTTCTGTCCTCTATTTGCTTTATCATATTCCATTTCTTTCAAATGGTCTCCTATGACCTCATTACTGACCTACCTTTCTCCAATGGCTTTGATTTTCTCTTGGTTATGATTAACCATGGGTTTACTAAGGGGGTAATTCTATGTCTAATCAAGAAAACTGCTATTACTAAAGGCATAGCCACCTTTTTCATCCATAAAGTCTACTTATGCTTTGAACTTTATAACAAAATCATTTTAGATTAAGGCCCTTAATTTACTTTTACCTTTGCAAAGGAGCTTGGTAAACTCCTTAACTACAATCTCTTCCTTTCCACTGCATACCACCCTCAATTCAATGGGGAAACTAAATAAGTTAATTAGGAACTTGAAACCTACCTCTACATCTTCTGTGAAGACAATCTCTTCAAATGGGCAGAACAAATCTTTCAAGCAGAATTTGTTCACAACTGCTGCCCTTAATCTGTTACTAATTAGTCTTCATTCTATCTTATGATAAAATACAAACTCCATGCCCTTTTCTTGGTAATTCCCAAGACCCTTATTTCCACAGTTGATAACAGATTAAAAAATCTGACTACAGCTAGAGACAAGGCTCTTGCAGCCCATGACCTTACTTGCCAGGTTATGGCTTTCTGAATTTGCTTCAAATTTACCCCTTTTACCAAAAAAGTCAAGATCTGGCTAGAAGCCAGGAACCTCAAAAGATCTGTTATCCACCTGAAATTTACCTCCAAATGGGAAGGACCCTTTACCATTACTGATGTTTTATCCCTGATTACCTACTGACTTTGTCTTCCCACTTCCTAAAAGATTTACCCAGTCTTCTGTGCTTTTCTGTTATTACTCTATTGCAAAAATAATGTCCATGGGAAGAACTTCTCCACTTTATCTCTGGATCTTATAAAAGGTCAAGAATAATATAAGGTTAAGCAGATATTAAAACATTGTGGTCCATTCTTCTACTTTTTTCTGATCTGATGAAAGGGTTACTCAGTCAAAAAAGACTTGTGGGAATCTGAGTCCAATCTCTGCAATACCCCTGAGCTTGTTAAGACATATAAATAGCTCCACTCCCTTTTCCCTTTCTCACCCTCAACTCTAACCAGATACCCATGCACCTTATGCCCTAAGAAGCCCAACTGATAGCCATATTCTATAACTTCACCTACAACTTCTGCTCTATCCCAGACTTTACCATTGATCCCATCTCCACTGCTCCTGCCCCTTCCTTCATCTCCACTACCCAGTCTAATTCAATTCATTAACTGTTCTCCATCTGTGCTTATATTTGTTATGCACCCCATGCTGAGTGCACTGCATACCCAACTGAACTGGTGAGTGGTAAAGGCCCACAGCAATAACAAGATGAGCTTTTGAGACTAGAGCTTCTAACTAGGCAAAGGAGAGGATTGAGTGGAATCTCCCATGTAGACAAGCTAATGTTACAAGAGTGATTAGACTGGAAAAACCCCAAGTCCACACCACCCTGTATATATATTGCCAGAGGGCATAGCCCCCATATACAGGATGACTAACTACTATCTATGTTAACCAATAGTGATATAGACTTTTGCTTACTGATAGGGAAGCATAGGACATAGGGTAGGAATGAGGCAGTGGCCTTGCAGATCAAGGGATATAGAAGAGTATCACACCATGAGAATGTGGGAGAATGGAAGGAAAGCATACTCATAAGGTGGATATAAATATGACCAGGCCATCATAAGGCCAAGGAGATTATCATCTAGATCTCTGCCACAGATTGATCCTAGTCTAGATCCATTAGATCAGATGTTATTATAATTAATCTAGATCTTATCTGAGATCTGCCACATCATGTGACCAATACTTATACACAGGGAATCTCTGAATAGAACCAAACCATAACCTAAGGTTACTCTTGTTTTGACATTGAAGTCTCATGATCACATGTTGAGACCATTAGTGTTTGCTGAGCACATAACAATATTCTCTCTCTAGTACTATAGATATTTCTGCTGATTTCTCTCCTGTTCTTTCTTCTCAAGTTTTCCTTCTAGATACTATAGTCCCTAAAAACCTCATGATCTTCCCCTCTTGTGACTCTATTGACCCAGAACCCACCTCTATTGAAACAGGAGCTTCCCGCTAGTCCTTGAGACTCAAGGTGACCTTGGTGAATGCTCCTATCCTGTCCTGATAACTGCTGAGGCTTTTGTGCTAGTGGCCTCTAACTAGGCAAAGAGAAAGGATGTGAGACCACTACTCTTGTATAAACCAGAGGCCAGCAGATCTGAGGGTACAGTCTGTATAACCAGCCAAGAGGTCAAGAGAGCAAGACTGGGGAAACCCCAGCTTGCACCCCCTGCCTTATATATTTGTCAAGATCTGTGCACAGACCAAGTGCAAAGGGTCTACCCTAAATAGTGCTATCTGTGGACACCAATAGCTAAAGTAGCTCTTGCCTCTAAATAGATATATGAGTGGGAGAACATGGGGTGACAATAAGGAGTGAGGTAGTGGCCTCATGGATCAAGGGTAAGGAATGGAAGAGGAACCACACCATGAGGATGTGGGAGAATGGAAGCGCACAGGAATAGGTTAATGAATGCAGCAAGGCTGCCTGGAGGCCAAGGAGATCCAATCTGGATCTCTGCCACAGATCAGATCCTAATCTAGATCAAGAGATCAGATATCATCAGAAGATCTGGATCTCATCTGAGATCTGCCACATCATGTGACCAATACCTTAT
>JBBPJW010001225.1:0-13768 GCA_038088935.1 Pulveroboletus aff. viridisquamosus
TAGGCTTACTTTTGAACGCTCGAGCACCCTTTCTTTCTTTCGTTCTTTCTTTCTTTCCTTGTTTTCCGACGTACTCAGGGAATCGCTTGTACCTGAGCACTAGTCGCCGAGCCTCGGGGCCAGACCAGGTTCGAGACACGGATTCAGGAATGTTTGTGATATATTGCTTACTGCTTGAGTGTCGTTGTAACCATGTCGTAAAGAAAAAGGTCGTCGTCACGAGCGTTGATCAAAAAAAAAAAAAAAAGTATGAGAGGGAGAAAGTGAGAAAACAAGGGAAAAAGGTATGATTACATGATGCCCTGTGGGGTCTTTGTTTTATCCGTATGATATGTGCTTTATCGCCGTGGTTCATGTCGTCAATAGTATAGAATAAGCCTATGGAAAAAAAAAAAAGAGGCACCACCAGAGTCCCCAGGGCGGAGTTGATACGTATCAAACCGCGAGGCTATGTCGCCTTGCGTCGTCCGTTTCAAGTACCCTGCGAAGGCTGCTGCTGCCCCGCGCTGTGTTGCCGCTCTGGCCAGACCGTCGTCGACCATCCGTGTTGATCCAGCCGCCCGCAATACCGTTGCCGTATTCAGCATCGGCTTGCGTACCGTCGCTCTCGTCGTCATCAATCGGTACAAACGGTCGCGACCTCTTGCGTCTGATAGGATCACCACCACTGTTCGTCGAAGAGGAACTCGACGTCGTCGTTGCCGTCGATGGCCTCGGAGCGGGAGGTTGGAGAGGCGAGATTGGCCGTCGTGAAGGACCATCCAACGACGTCCGCCCGTCCACGTCCTCGTTCAAGACGTTCGTAGAGGACGAGGATCGCTTCTTCGGAGCTGTCGTGGTCATAGGACTCGGGTCAGGCTTCCGCATCTTTCTGGAAAATGCACCATGCATCAGTGTCCGTGTGGTTGACATCGTGAGGGTCGCAAGCTACAAACTCACGTGTTAAGCTTAGGTTCGGCGTAATTAACACTTTTACGGGCTCGACGTTCACGCCCACCCGGGGGTGCTTCAGACTCGGATGCGGAAGTGGCGCCCAGAGGTACGGGACTTGACGTACGAGGTGTTGGTAACTCGGATACTTGGGGCGTAGTGATCGGTGTCGTTGCAGGTGTCGACAGGAAGGTTCGTGATGTGGTGACAGAGGTTGCGGCAGAAGTTGGCGCATCCGTCTCAGGCGTGCGTTGTCGATCTCGATCTATTCATCAAGAGAGTCAGATAGGGTAACAGCTGGTTGCGAGAAAGGTGGCGGCGCGTGGACGCACCAGATGTGTGGGTATCCAGCGGGGGGAGCTTCGTACGACTTCTTGGAGAGTTCGTGACGTCCTTCAGCTCGGAGCCCTCCTCTTGCTTGCGCCTCTTCCGCTCCTTGACCCTCAACGCTCCGAGATAAGTGTCCTCACGAGCAACGACCCTCTCCATCTGCTTCGATCTCTTTTCTTTTCTCTCCTTCCTCGCTCGCGTCGTGGAATCCAGCTCGTCTGTGACACCTATCCCTGCACTGATCCACTCCTCAATCTGCCTTTCTTCGTCGTCCTCAGCCAACCCTGCATTTCTACGCTCTGGCGACCCCAGAGCAGGGCTAGCCGCTCTTGGGGGCATGAGACCCTCGGACCTTTCCGATCCCATTGGTGTGCCCACTGCATCCGTACCAACCGGGAGGAACCCACTCTGCCTCCGAGTCGGTTTCCGCTTCGTCCCCGACTCGCGCTCCACCACCAAACTCACATGAAGCGATGCCGGCAAGGTCGGCAGCGGCGATGGGGAGCCTACCCGGAGTGGTGGTGGCAACGGCAAGCGAGGCGATAAGCGTCTTTCCTTTGCTTTCCGGCGTACTGACGAACTAACGTGGACCACATCGTCCTCGTCTGCTCCTGGGGAAGACGCCACCTCATCATCTTCGTAGATTCCCGGAATTTTGGGGGCGCGGGAAAGTCGTGGCATCTGTGGAGATGAATACGGATCCGACATGGGATGGCGCGCCTTTGGTGGTGGTTTGGGTTCCAGCGTCAGAGAAGGTACGCCGGGGGGAATGACATTCAGCGACTGTCGCAGAAAACAGAGATGTTTGGAGAGGTTCGATGTCTGGAGACGGTGGACGGGGATAAGTGAACTGGCGAGAACGCAGAGCACGACAAGGGAACGGAACGGAGGCGTACCGCAGCTTCCGCATCCGCGAGAATTTTTCTCGACTTCTCCTGTTCCTTCTTGAGTTGTGTTGCCAGCGCAATCTCAGAAGCGCGAAGCCGTAGATTCTCGACATATAGGGTTGATATCTCGGTTTGGAGTTCCTCTATGCGAACGCTCAAGGTAGAATTGAGCCTGATATCCACATGAGGGCTCAGCGGCGCTCTTGAGTATGAAGATGCGGGACCTACTTCGTGATGTGCTTGTTTGCGAGGAGGAATTTCTTCTTGACTGCCACGATGTCAAACGCCGACGGGACCAAACGGGCAGTGAGACTTACAGTTCTCGAATTCTGCGAGGGCGTCGCTCTGCCTGACGTTCAAGGACGCCCGAGAGTCCCTCCGGCTCATCGTGCGCAGAAACGATTTCGTCGTCAGTGGCCGTGGTCGCCTCGTCCCCTCCCACCAACACGCGCTGATATCAAAACCAAGTACGGAAGTCACGTGACTGACATAACGCGTCCAGCCTCTGCCTCGAGGCTGAACTGCCCTCCTTCAGATTCCCTTCTTCAGCCTAATTGTCTGCTCGTAGAATGGTCTTAAATAGAGTACACGTGTTAGAGATAGCTCAGATTTCCCATTAATCCTGACTCGTTTCCACCACCGGCGCATCCTGCAGCCAGACATCGAACTCGACGTCCTTTTCCAGCAGCTCGCTGACACGATCCACGTGTCTCTCCACATCAAACTGTGAGCTATAGCCCATCCCAAACATGCCGCTGTGCTCGTTGTTCGTCCGATCAGCGGTAGGAGACTCCTTCCCAATTTGAGTCATCGGAATTTGCGGGAGAAAACGAGTCGGGTTCTGAGCATATGAAAGCATAGTGCTGACCGGGGACTCCAGCAGCAGATTCGCTCTCACGGGCGAATCGGTAGAACCTGAATCCGGCGCAGAAAAGTATGATTTGACCGACTTCGGTGGCGATGGGGCTTTCCGAGAAACCTGTGAATCTGCGCCCGTGATAAGCTGATCATTTTTTCCGGTAGCCAACAGTGCACCGGATGCCATCTCAAGGGAGTCTACGTCATGTCCAAGGAACGGCACCGCTCCTGGACCCGGATCTTCGACATCATCTCGAGCGCCAAGCACCATGTCCAGACCCCGATTTGGTGACATTGCCTTTGAATGTTCGAAACCGGCATTGGGGTTCTGCGACAGCGGTCGCAACCTCTTGGCTGGTGGTGTGAGAAGAGTGTCATTTGGAACACCATCTAATGACGTGAAGGACTCCAGACATCGTTTCCCTGGATACACAGCACTAATCTGTGGCGGTGGGAAAGACGATGTTTTGGTGTCGCGGTGCTCTAGCGATGCAAGCTGGCAATCCCCGGCAGGATTTACCACTGCTGACGGTGGTGGCATCGACGATGACGCAAAGATGGGTAATATTACTGGCGGCCTTGTGCGAACGATCACCACAGGGTCAGGTAACGGTGTCGATGTCTCCAGGTGCGCCGGGAATGATGGTGGGAGATACGGCTATAGCAGAATGCGCATCAGAAAACCCGTGTTGCACGACCCAACTGCATCTCACCGTCTCTGGGACGTCTGCAATTTTGGGTCCATCATCCTTTATGGAGGGCAAAGCTTTCCGAGGTCGCCCAAAACCGATCTCATCAGCATCGGCAGAGGCGGCAACCTTTGATGCATTGGATGTTTTTGAGGGTTCGTGTGACATGGACTTGTGCGAAGATGTAAGAGCAGAACCACGCCGAATGGCCGGACGCGACGTAGCCCTTTTCTCCACCTTGCCAGTGATCGACTTTGCCGCTGGCTTCACAACTGCAAAATCGAGCGTGCGACTTCGCTGTGTTCTTTCGACGTTGCGTTCGACTGGCGTTGCCGCTACGACTGCTCGGGTGGATGTAGATGAAGAGTTGCTCATTGTATCATGCCACAGCTCGGGAGCTACGGACGCCTGCCACTTCCTAACCTTTTCTTTGGCGGCGCGCAGGGTAGCAGGGGATACGCCGCGAGGAGCTCGATCACGTGTCACAGCACCAGATTGACGCAGTGCTGTCAGGCTTGCAGAGTTAGATTTTGGTGTGTCGGGTAGGGCACAAGGGCTGTCGCCAATCGGCTGAAATACGCTGGACACGTTGGTCTTTCCTCTGAGGCGTCTGCTCTCCTCCCTCTTTTTCTCCCAATCGATCCATTCGGATTCCTCGTCTGGTAATATCCAATCTGTGTTCTCTTCGGGTGCGCAAGGGTCAGCGTTGGATACCGACCAAGGCCGTCCTCTCACACACCCCAGCTTCAAAGTTTGACTAGCGCGCGTCCACTTTGCACACGACGTCTCACCCTCCGTCGCATGAAAGATGCCCTGTATTTCATCTCTCACTTTGCGGACGCGATGGTCAAATAAAGGGGAGCTTGGACGCGAGGGGGGTGACAACACGTCGCTCTGGGTGGAGAGGAATAGATGGACATCGCGCAAGAACTCTGCATAGCCTTGTTGCTTTGAGGAGGCCGCCGCTGGTGTGTCCTCGGACAGGTCCCTGCGCGAGCTGCTGGGCTCATGAAAAGACGGGAAGACGGGGGTGTAAAGAGACATAGTGTTTGGCGTCTCCACAAAGCGAAGAGAAACTCAACAACAATTACGCAAGCTCGCTGAGCGAGAAGTCGGCGAAACTGGAGGGCCATTCAGCGAAGATACAGCGGGGGAGACAAGTGGAACATACCTAGACTAGCCGTCGAAGCAGAGGTGGGCAAGAGCTGAGATGGTTTGACATGCAAAAAGTGATTACATAAGTTCACCATAAATGCTTATGTAATGCAACCCCGTCCATGGTTCACTAACGTGAGGGAGATCAAGATTGGAGACATATCGTCATGACACTACGGTATACGTTTGAGGTTCCTCGTCTGGCGGGCCACCCACACAAGACAGCACGTCACATCCTGCGTTTCGTTGATCTTCGGGTCGGGCATAGCGGCGGCTGATCACCATGACAGCTGGATTCGCTGAACTAGATGCACTGGGCAACACTGTACACCGGTCGTCGGAGCAATCCCCTACCTATATCTCGACCGCTGGAGTACAATGGCGGACAGCTGTCAAATCGCGATCAGATCGCTCGCCACAGCATCGCACACTTGACCGCTCCGAATGCGAGGACTGATAGATCAGCTGTTCAAAGTAAATGATACTCTTTTCCGAGGCGTAGCACGCAGAGGGTCCTCCGGTGCGGACGTTATGGCATCATCGCGTTTTCGCAGCCGACTTTTGAACTCCTTTCGGGCCCTCGCCTTCTCCTTCTTGGCTTCTGTCCGTTGTTTTGTAAGCATGAGCTTTGCCTCCTCCTGGGAAGAATGAAGGTAAGAGTGATCGCAACACTTCATCGGATGATTTACCAGTCGGCTTTTCCGGTGACTCGCATGATTCCGATCATTCTGCCCAGCTCGAGGCTTGGCAACCTGGATCCGACGTTTGACAGTGAGCCGATTGCCTTTTGGCTGAAATCAAAGACGGGATGGCCTCGGATACCTGTAGTTGATGACGTCTCACTGCCTTTCGTAAGGCCTTTTCTTCCTGTATATCAGCTACCGAAAGCGCAAGCTCCAATGCGTCCTGTGAGCATGGGCGCAAATAAAGTCCGATCATCAAGAAGGGGCAAGCACTCGAGTGACGGAGGCTGACCTTGCCGTGCTCGTAGAAAACTTTTGGCGTCTTCTTCTGCGGGAGAGACAGAGGCACGGCAGGCGTCTGATCTGATTTTGACATCGCACTTGTCCAATGCTGCAACGCGCTTGTGATGGTAGAGCAGGCCTGGGAGTGCTGTTACGAGTGGTCATACCGCCACAGAAAAATCCCTGTATTAGTCAGCAAATGTGTCCAACAGGGTTTTCGTGTGGCGGTATGTATGTAGAGCCCGGCTAGACGACCACCTTGGCGAGCTCGGAAACCAACAGCTCGTTGTATTGGATGTTGACTATTGCACCCTCTCAGTCACTCGGGTTAGCTGGGGCTCCCAACAGAGAGTTCCCCGTTAATTTGGTTATGGCATCCATCTCCCTCATCTTTCCGGACCCATTACAGTCATATCCAGGGGAGGGGGGGGAGGGGGGGGGGTGCACCAGGCTGACGGCAGCGAGGGGTGCACCCCAAGTTACCCCTACGATAAGAAATCCCGAATTCATATAGCTGCTTAAGCTTGGCCTCAAAACTTGTGAGCCAGGGCAGTTACATGTTCAGTCAAATGTTGTAACGAACCCTCTGACAGCTCTCATTTATCCAAATTGGTGGCTGTCGCCGAATATCAGGTTTCGTGTGAGCTGAATTGAGGCGCTTTCCGGACTGGCGACCCGTGTTCCTCCCAACGGCCTGGGCGGTTTGTATTTGTTCTCAAGTCGATTAGTCTTTCTCGACGACAAACTCTGCGAAACCATATCAAATGACGCACGGCCTCTCGTTATGGATGGCTGCGCAATCTGTGCCCATTATACACAGATGTGGCGGCGGACTGCGTTGAACACTATAATGTCGTGCCCCCTGGCATGCCTGTACGTCCTTGCTGTTGTCCTCCGGATGATGATCTCATAGCTTTACCCGAGGGATAAAAGGCGGTAGTGACTTCCCCCTCCTTCATACCACTGTCTTCCCTCTCGCAACGCCTCTGTCACCACCTCGACAATTTATAATAACTCGTCTCTTCCAAGCTTACCACACGAGCCACCCATTATGTGCCGCTGGAGACAGTGAGTACCCTCGCCTGCTGGCGGTCGCCGCTACCGCGCTCACACGTCGCTACGACCCAGCGTCCGCAACGTTTATCTCTCCTGTGGCCACGCGTTCACACTGGTAAGCGAGCGACTCTGCGCCGTCCACGGTGGCCGGACTCGACTGACTGGTCCACATCGCAGCCGGAGGAGCTCGTCAGTCGCGCAAGTCACACGCATGTCGCCGTTCTGTCTGACCGCACGTAACAGATCGTCTGCGAAAACCGTAACTGTAAATTTAGCCCCAATCACCCGCGTGATTGTGTGCCGCCAATGTGCGCGCAGACATGCTGGCAATAGTGCGGCTTCGCGTCTCTCTTCCTTTTCATGGACTCTCGTTACTGACTAGGATCTTAGCCGGCAGTACCCGCAGCAATACTGTATGGTCGCTCCAATTTGCTCGCCGGCTGGTTCTTACCCCCCCTTGACATAGCTCCGAACATCAATAGCATGTGCCCGATGTGCCAGCAGGCTGCGATGATGCAGTGAGCGTTTGCACGCGCGTCGTCGCAGGCGACTGTGCGGGACGATGTCGTCTAATGAATTGTTGGCGCATCCACCTCGTTTCTTGGATGTAGCCGAGGAGATGCCTCCTATCGGTATGCTGTGTACGTGTCAACTGTAGAAAATATATATACATATATATATATAGCTCTTGATGCCCTGCACGAACCAGAGCGAGCGAGATGCTGATATCCACCAACGCTTGGGGGGGGGATCCCTCCATCGCGGAGATCAAACCAGCAAAGGGCAATTGCAGCACCCCTTGTGAGCTAACACCAAAAGAAAAGAGCCCGCTGCCAACATCATGTCGAGGTACACACATACAAGCCAACTCCAAGGGCTCCGTGGAGTCGTCATTCTGTATCCGCGTTTACATATAGAAATTTTTCATAATTCATTATATTAAGTTTTTCCCTACCATGCTGGCATTCGGTGTCTGGGCTTTTTTCCGAAACCCACGTCACGAAATAGTCTACTCCATTTCTTTGCATGCCGCCTAACGAAAGAAAGAAGGAGGTGGACGTGGAAGCGGGGCCGGCTCGCCTTTTTTCTCTTCTCCTCCTCGTAGCGCCCTCGCCAAGGCGGACCAGCCACATGGGCCCTCGCGATCCCTGTCCGCGCGCGCCGCATTGATCGCTCCGATAATACGCGGTCTATACACGACCTTGGTCCGCCACGATATACGTGGAAGACGCGGGAGCCGCCGAGAGACGCTCCTCAGGCAGCGCCGACAGTAGGACACGTCCACGTGCGAGTGTCCCATCAGCACCTCCTCCGGGGGAAGAACCAGCCCGCCCCTCCTCCCCGTCGTCTCCTCTCTCCGTCTCGAGAGGGTCGACAGCGTCCGGCGAAGGGCGCGTGACGCAATCCGACCCCGGCCCACGGTGCCCAGTACCTTGATTTTGACAGGCATTGGATGCTTGAAGGAACTTTGTTTTGTTTTTATAAATGCGCTGCTGACGTGACTGACGCCGTCGGTGAGGTCGGCGTGCGTGTCGGCTCCCTGATCACCTATACTTGTACGTGTCGGGTGTGGCGACGGTCGGGGGAGGGGGGCGGGTTCCTTGCTCAGGTAAGCCCTTTACGGGTGAAGGGGCGACCTGGACGGTACACGCTGACTGTTTCGATCGGCGGATATCTGTCAAACACGCTTTCTCGCCCGCCTCAGGTCCCGGAAAACCCTGTCGGGAGCAGTACTGTGTCCGTCCATGCACACGTACACATCGTCCGACTATCGTTGCGACACGCCGTGTGGGTCGCATCCGGTGGACGATGGTGACTGACCCTGGTCACGCCTAGTTCGCTTACAGGACCACTCGACCCGGCGGCCCCAGGCTCCAATTATGCCTTGCGGGTGATGCGTTACAGCAGTAAACCTTGTCGTTGGGATGCCGCGGATAATAAGCTGCCTGACCATGGCATGGTACCGGCAGCATGGAGTGAGCAGCGAACACACAACGTCAATCATTTCACAGCCCTGAGCGAGCCGCCAGGTACGAGATATATAGGCTGCGGGGAGAGCAAACAAGTCATATGTAAAGACGTTGAAGAAGAAAAAAAAAACGGAGCACTGATTTGTTTGAGTTACTTGCTTCTGTCAAGGACCTTTGACCCATTCATGCCAAATACGAACATCCATATGGCTTGTCTTGGGCATCATACGGCATTGCTTGTCATTCTCACCTCCAGATTTCACAGTCACTGGGTGGTATATCCCCATGTGAGTCCGCCAAGGACGATACCAGCACGAGGGTATCTGTCAAACGATAAATGATGCACGGCACGCGGGAGAGCACAGAGCTGCACCAGTCATGCTGCACGGTCACTCTCGGAGCCGGGCGAGGGCAGATTTCTCAGTGCCTTTTTTATATATTTTATTTTATCTTTCCGACCCGTCCACGGAACACAGGCGGATGAAAGGCTTATGCGACATGAAAAAAAAAAACATCCCCGCATGGTTGTATTGCATCGTCAAGTCCTGAGTGGCCCAGTTTCCCCCCCGATGCAGAACTATGTTGGGGCGCGCTAGTGACCTTTTTTTTTTTTTTTTTTTTGAATGGGATACCCGTTGGTTCAGGGAGAGATCGGGAAATCACCGACACCCTTACGGGAATTGCCATCGGACGGACCGAATTGAATCAATCTATTTGGACTGACTTCCGTGTGGTCGATGCACCTCCGTCGAGTGATGTAGTCTCTGGCACATGACACATGCATTGAGTCCTCCAAAAGACGGAGTAATCGTGCGGTTCCTTCGGAATGCGGGCGTTTTAGTTAACTCGACTCTGGTAACTTTTCAAGGGTGCGTGGGGAAATCTGCTTGTCCGAGCGTCGACGACCCTACGAGAACGCCGGGTCGTGGAACCACGGCGAATGCGGTGCTACAACGCCCTCCCTCGGCTGAATATTGGAGTTGTTCATTGGCCACGAGATGGCGCGGCAGGAGCAAAACGCGGGGGTGGTTGATACTGCATTTGCAAACGTCAGTGCCAGAGTCGCTCGAACAGCCCCTGCGCACAGTCCAAAGTACCGAGCACAGGAGGGGCGGCGGCGGAGGACCATGGACGAAATCGGACATGGCAGAGGACGGAGGCAACGAAGTAGAATGGGTGACACCTGTCATGGTATCGCCAACAAAAGGACGATGTCATGTCATACACGGGGCTATCAGCGGGTACGGGTCACATCTCGTCGACAACCATAGATCAAGGTCCCGTGCTTGGGCTGTCGCTGTTGTGGCACGGGAGGCATCGCATCCTCGGATGAGGGTAGGCAACCAGAAAAGCCGGTGAGCGACGGCGGTGCACTGGACGTCGGTTGGTCGGGTTTCGACAGTGATTGGCTGGGGACAGCTCTCCATCGATGGTCCGCGTCGTGTCGAGTGATGGATGTGGTCCCTCAGCTGAGACGGTCCACCGCAGCCACTGCAGACCCAGATCCAATCCCGAGGCGGCAGGTGGCGCCAGCAACGTCGGAGTTTAATATTGGCAATCAGCTCCCAAGCCGATTGGCTCACAGTTCCTGAAACGTCTACAAGGTGCCCATTTGAGCACGACGACCAACAAAAAAAAAAAAAAGAAGAAAAAAAAGAAAAAAGGAACTCCAAAAAAAAAACGTCTAGAGCCGCTTTTTAGAATGCCGAAGAAGCCGTGCCGTGCCAGCTCCAGGCCCGATGGCTCCGATGATGAGTCGTCACGACGCTCCTCTTCATAAGGGAGGGATGCTGCTGTTCGTATCATTTGATTAGCCTCCAGCTGCTCGTTACCGCCATGGCCACAGAGCGTGATCCACTGTTGCCCGGTGTCGCCCCGCACAGCGAGGCCCACAGACACCCGCGTCCGTCCGTCGGGCCCCTCGAGATCTCACGCTCGACGCGTTATGCAATTTTGGCTGGCCTCTGGTCCGCTACGTTTCTTTCAGTCCGTGTGTCTCTCAGCATCCATCTGGACATTTTTGACCTCCTCTTCTTGTCTGGCAGTCTCTAAACGGTACGGTACCGTTCTCTCGGTGTGGTATCGATTTAATCAGATCGTGCCCGCCAGCCACCCTGGTGGCGACCCGTACGTGTTTCAAATGTCTTGCCCCCTCCAATTCGGTCGAACCACTTATCCGCCCGCGCAGTCCTTCCCTCCATCTCGTCGGAGTTCAACAAGTCCAACGAAGCGAGTTGGCTAGGAACCTCGTAAAAACGCTTTTATGGAACATACGCTACCCGATCTCGACTGATATATGCGTGAACCGGCACGTCTCTTTTCCAGATTCCTTTTGGCGGTGTGCACATTTACCCCTCTTTACGGTCGCCTATGCGATGTATTGGGACGAAGACGCGCCAATCAAATAGCGGTCATTGCTTCGGCATTAGGAACCGTTGCATGCGGGTACTCGACAAACATGGAAATCCTGACCCTGGCCAGATTTGTGTGTCCCGCTCCACTTCTTGCACGCGCTCACTCATGGAATTCACGTACACGCCCGCCTGGCAGCTTTCTGGGATGGGTAGCGGAGGCATTATGACGACCTCAACGTGAGATTCAGAAATATATTTCAGGACTCTATAACGCATTCCTATCTAATCTTGACGCCACCCCTCGTGCAGGATCGTTATCAGTGACATGTATAGTCTGCGTGTCCGTTTTCTCGCATCGTTATTACGCTCTAGTTGATCATTTAACTAACATGACAACATTTCAGTCCAGGGGCTTGGCACAAGGCGTTGCCGCCTTATTCAATGGTGTAACGGTGATCTCCGGCTTTTGTGTGGAGTTATCATTCAGTATTCCTCTTTAGCTTGGTATGGGACTGGGGGGACCCGTTGGGGGTCTTGTGAGCGATCGGTGAGAATTGCGGTCATCGTTTGTCTCCTTCCTGCCAACTTTTTTTTAATTTGTCCCTCTTTTCGAAGGTTTGGGTGGCGATCGGCGTTTATCATGCAATTGCCCCTTTTCGTACTGTCTCTTGTTCTAACCACATATAATCTGCGCTACGTAACTCCCGTAAGCTCCGTGGTCACATGCTCTCCGCCAAACCGTCCTGATCGTCTCTGTAGGGAAAGGCAAAGAGCACCAAGGACGCGTTGAGGAGAATTGACTGGGCTGGCAGTTTCACACTCCTAGTTGCGGTGTGTGTGGTCTCGTTAGACCCACGAATATTGTGTGAAGTAACTTACCTATTCTTTGAAAAAAAAAAAAGGTGGGAGCCTTCCTAGTGTTCCTGAGTACCAAGTTTAATGAGGACTACACGGTAAGAAACGTTGGTTTCCCCTTCGCTCGTCTGCTATTCACAGAGATTTCTTCTTCTACAAAGTGGAGTGACCCTTGGGTCATCGTCCCTCTCACCTTGGCCTGCGCCTGTTCCATTGTGTTCGTACTGGTGGAGCTGCTGGTCGCCTCGGAACCTGTGTTGGCGCCGTCCCTACTGAAGCAGCCCATCCCAGTTTTGGTGGGGATAAGCAACTTCCTTGTCGCCTTGTGCAACTTTTCGGTCATATATTTCTTCCCGATGTGGTTTCAAACCGTAGCCTTGACGTCTGTGTCCATAGCAGGTGAGGCGTTCCCCGCGTGCCTCCGCAGTATCCATAGAACATGATAATGACGAAAAAAAAAAAAAAAAAGGTCTTCACTTGTTCCCCAATTGTATCGCGATGTCCGTCGGGTCCTTGCTTGCCGGGTGAGTCGTTACGTCCTTTATATTTGCTGCGTCGAGAATGCGTTGTGACACATACACAGCTGGATAGTGCACCGCACGGGAAGGTATAAGATGCTCAACGTCGTTTTCGGTTTCCTTCCGTTCATTGGCATTGTCATGATTACGTTCATTCACGAACACTCGGGCCCACTGCAAACGTGGTTTAGTATTGTGATACAGAATTTCACTCTTGGGTTTCACGTCAGGTTGACTGGGAAATGACAGATCCCACTCGGCTTTGGAAATGCGCTGGTGTATCAAACGACGCTGGGTACGTACGGGCAACATCTTTCTGATAGGAGAAGCGTCAAACCCTGATCGTTTCTTTTGTTATCACTGCCAGTCGCATTGCTAGCGCATTTGCCCAGTACGTGATCCAGTGAAACGAACACGACATCAAAACTCACGATGATGCACAGAGGGGTTGATGGCCGTTGGCACAGGATTCAACGAGCTTTTCCGTGGCCTCGGTAAGCGACCGGGATCATAGCCGTGCTGTAAGCGCTGCCACGATGTGACACATTTGTGTTACAGGACAGGTGTGCGGCGTCGCCATCTCGTCTGCCCTCTTCCAGTCGGTACTCAATTCGGCACTGCATGCACGGATCCATACGCCCGACGCGGACGAGGTGAGAGGCTCGTGTCGCACTACCAGCATCCATACAATTGTCTTTTTTTTTTTTTACTGCGGCGACAGGTGATCGGTCGCATTCGGCACTCGACGACGCTCGTGGCACGACTTGCCCCCGATATACAGCGTGCTGCAAGGGATTCCTATGCGGTCTCTCTGCGAGCGGTATTCGTGCTTGCGGCGTGTTCGACGCTGATAGCGTATATCGTTCGACTTCCGGTCAGTCTCGTCGCTGTGCCTCTTCGTGCTTTTTTAATCCGAGTGCTCACATGACGACATCTGTAGATTCCCGAAAAGGATCTGGAGCAGAGTAGGAGAAAGAGAGCAAGTGCCACGCCGGATGCGTCTGGGGTGGAAGCACAGACCCGCGCGATCCACTCGGACGACGAAGATGAGTAGGGAACCGACGGTGCTGGCCGCACTGATACACGGGCAACGGCGGTGATGAAAGGAGGGGTCGGACGAAACGAAAGCACAGCGTGCCTTGGGACGTGACGGATGACTTTCTTTCTTTCTTTCTTTTTTTTTTCCTGTAGCTTGATAGTC
>JBBPJW010001226.1:0-13760 GCA_038088935.1 Pulveroboletus aff. viridisquamosus
AAGCCCAGCAACAACAACAACAACAACAACAAAAGAGAGAGAGAGAGAGAGAAACGGAAACCGATGCCATCGTGACATCACAGGACAGCGAATCAATCCAGACGCGCCGACGTGCAGGGAGATCCAACGTGGGACCGCACATGATTCGAGGATGGGACGTCTTTATCTTTCCCCACCATACATGGGAGGGGGGAGGGAGAAACTGTTGATGCGGAGCGGTGGCCAGCCGTCTGGTTGACGACGGCCAGTCAAAGCAGCCGCGACCCGTGACTGGCCCCCCCCCAGACGTCGAACACGTCTGTCCACGGGCGACACAACCCATTTAATGGCGGCCACAGCCCTGGCTGGCTCTCCAATAGAGTTGGCCATCCTGCAAGATTTGGGGGTCACAGCAGGCATCGGGTTGGAAATCACGAGGCAGCCCATTACGGATCTGCGAAAATGCTGTTGTCGTCGTTCAAAGGCCGGCGGCCGGAGCTTCCACAGGCTGGCAGTGTCACAGGGCCCTTGATGGACCGAATCCGTCCTTCATCGGAGAGGAAGACGGTCGTCTTTACATCCCGGATAGATGTATTACAGGGAGTGCATAGCTACAACTAGGTACATAAGATACAGCAAACAAGATACGTCGCACAACTTTTTTATTTTTTATTTTTTATTTTGCTTTTTCCTGTTTACAAGTCATGTGCCGCTATGTGCCGCATGATCGTCAGTGAGGCAAGGACTTCTGTCCACTGGGTGAGCGAAGACCCTGGTTGTCAGGTCGGCCACGTCGACGCACCAACCGCAAGGTGGGGATATGCCTCGTCAATCGTCAACATGCAGCCAGACGAACCAATATAGTCCGGTTCACCAGCCACCTTGAGCGAATAAAAGGCGACAAGGTATTGACTTCGATTCGTGCACTGCACATGCGTTCGGTCAGTGCAGCAAGTCCAGTGCAGGCGTACTCACGGTCCACTCGTGACCCTTGGTCGATCGCCAGCTCCACCGGTATTCTTGTCCATCAGATCCAACGAACTTCCTCGTCATGCTGCTGCATACACATACTATCAGAGGTCGGACTCATGCCTCGGCGCGATCGGTCCTGACCTGCCCAATGGCGAAAGCTTCGCGAGGTATTCATTCATCGGTATGGGTGCCTCTGAGCGAATAGTGATTGTTCCAAGCGAATTATTCGGGCCAAACGCGAGTGCGATCAACGGGTTCAAGGGATCGTGCCCGTTCGTTATATTGTGAATCATGTACGCGGTGTGACTCGGTGCTTGGGCCGTGCAGCGCAGACGCAAACAAAGACGGTCATTCATGTCGACAAAATCTGACCCCGTCAGTCTCCCAGTCTTGTCTTCGAGGAGATAGGGCATGCCATAGACGGTGGACATAACCGACAAGACGGCTTTCGCGGCGAGGGTGCAATGCCGTCCACACTGGGTACTGCGCCCTATATCTACGTCCAGGTTGTCAGTTTAATCCATTTTGGGCAGATGGCACATGCAGAACAGGTGAGCGGCACGCCGTATGCTGACAGGCATACTATGTATGAAGTCGCGTTCAGCTGCCAACGTAGTCATCGGTGAGGTCAGCCTTGGCACATACGGCTTCAGAACCACAGTGCGCGATAAATGAGAGTGGCTATTAGTAGCGAAAGAACCTTGACCTCGCGCTCAAGAATCATAAAGCGTTTGTGCGGCGTATCTAATCTTTGATAGATCAGCTTCCGCGACAGCGATGACGTACGGTTGGACTGTGAAGCTATATCAAGGCAAAACCCAAACGTTAGCGCGTTAGCCGTGACAGTTGCATCAGCCAAGCTTGCAGGCACAGGATCGTATGCATACGTGACAGCACAGTTCATGAAGCTGAACACGAGGCCGAACAGACCCTTTGACTCACAGAAACGAACCGAGGGAAGAGGAAGCGTGCATCCCTAGGTAATGTCCTTCAACAACGGCTTGCATGCCATGGCTGTGTCGAATTGACTGTTGGAGACGGTAACGGCAGGTCATTCCCGACGCCGTGCGCCTGCTTGGTTGATTACCATGCGATGAACACAACAACACGTCAGCGAGAGTCCTCATCATTGTCGACAAGTACGTCAATACGCGAGCCCTGTGCATCCCAGCATCTTCATCTCCTATGAAGGTGGACTCTACGCTTGTCCGTTTCATCAAAACGGGGACGTTGGACATCGTTGCGAACACATGGACCGACTGGTGTTGTACGCACCTATACAATGCAGACACATTACCTTCTGCCATAAGATGTACAGAAAAGATCGTCACCGACGTTTTGCCAGAAACCACATGATCGAAATAGATACCGAGTACCAGACAAGCGAGTAGTGGCGAGGAAATCATTGTCCCGTTCTGTTCGATCCATGAGATTCTATGCACAGGATTTCGACGCACGACGCACCAAAAAACCTGCCTAGTTATCTCTGCGATGAAGTCTGTCCCTCGCCGCGTTCATGTCCCATGACCTTCGATGCCTTTCTCGTTCCTTTTCTCGCTTACTTTCGTCGTAGTCCCTTATCCGGGTACTACGTTTCTCGCGGTCATGGGCAGGCGACCGGTTGTGACGGGCTCTCCCATTGCCGCGTCTTCCGTGCATGGGAGAAGACGAGCGTGATCGCCCTCGGTAACGTGCCCGACCGTCTTGTTCGTCGTGAACTGCCCTATGAGCTTCTTTACGAGCGCGATTATCCTCTTTACGCTCAGCCCTTCTGCGACGCCTCTCCTCCTTCTCTTGTCCGTGCATTGTGTCGTCCTCGGTGGTTGGAACAGTAGCACCAGAAGTCGTGGACGAGCCTACTGCGAGCTGTGTCGCATTCGCTTTAGTTGGACCAAATCCTCTGAAAAACCAAAATGATGTCAGTCCAGTTCTGCGATATTTGCGGATGCGACCTGCAGTGCAATGGAAAGAGCTTCTGCCTCTGCCTCTTTTATCTTGCGAATTTCTTCGGTTCTTTCTTCTTCGGTGGTCTTGTTCTCTCTACTGTACCAGTGGACATCCTTGTTCTTTTGCCACCGTCCGGTCGGTGCATTGATACTGTGGCCAATGTAGTGCTGCAGGGTCACTCAGCGCGTTGCGGAAGAGACGTAGGTGGCCCGGCGCACCTCTCTGTCCTTGTCTGCAGAAACGTCGGACCACTTGAACTCTGCCTGACCCCCTCGAGTTCCTCCACGGATGGGTTCGAACATCACTGTGCGTGACAGCCACGACCGCCATCGCCATGCTGCAGTGTCCTTTCAACCTCCGCATCCATCTCCGACTGAAATACATGTCCTGATATCTAGATGACCTGGGACGGCGAGTGCCTGGCTTGCGTGTGTGCTCCGCATTCCTGCGGGATGCCAACACCGCTGGTCTTCTAGCTCGGCGACACTGTTGGCAAGGTTGGGTGAGATTCGGTGGTCGTACATGGCCGTGTGGCGTGCGGCGTGGACGTGAGCCTTTTCTTTCTGGACCAGCAACATCCTCACGACCGCTGCGTGATCCTGTTCTCGTTCAAGTCGATCTCTGCCTTGCCGTCTTTTCCTGGCTGCCAGACGATGGGCTTTGTGTGATCGATGCGCCCGGTGGTTGTCGTAATACACGGAGCTCGTGGCATGGGGGGACTTCGACGCGTCCATCTTTAGCCCAGGGTACTTGCATCAGGTTCTTCTTCGAGTGTGCCACGCCAGGGTTGTGTGTTTGGCGCATCGGTGAAGTGATACGGTGCGCTGGAGATGGTCCCGGGAGTAGCACGCTGGGCATTCTTTTCTTCACTGGCGCTTGTCTCGTCATGGGGCGGCGTCGAGAAAAAATCATCTTATCGGTGGTCGGAATGCGTCCATGCTTGAGTAGCGCAGCCTTTCCATTCGAATTATTATTTTTTCTAATTTCAGAGAATTCCGGCTAGCAACACTCCTTGCACTCTTCCCTCCATGACCCTCCCTGGCGCTCCGGCTGTACTTCATCTGAACCCCAGAAGCAGCCAACCTGTGAATCAGACACCTTGCCTCGAGAAGTGGTCCAGCAGCGAACATGAGCTTCGCAGCTGGTTGGCCGCGAGCACTATCGCACTTGCTGCAGACGCATCTATGGGTCTGAATCGTCTCCTCGACCCTCGCGTCGTCTCCCGTAACTTGGACGGGCACTGACCTGCCTCAGAGATGCGCCCGACCATTAATATAACCGTCGCACTTCATTGCAGCATGGAGGCACAGCTCTTTCGTCCACCCAATCGCCGGACGTGTCGGAGCAACACTGTCAAACCAGACATGACAAGGGGACGGGTGCGTGCAGTATCTGTATTGCTCAGTGTTGACCCGAAGACGGGGCGAGCAGACTTGGGTGCGATCTGGGAGCCACTTTGCCCGTTCGTGGATTCGGTCAAGCAGTGCCCGGTTAACCCCTTATCTGAAGACAAACAGGCCACGCCACGTCGAGATTTGGTCCAATTTTTCACCTCTCCCGACCGAGCCTTCGATGGGCCGACGCTCCTGCCGACCCATCTCGCTGTTTTGAAGGCAATATGAAGGGCCAATTCCACTGCGAGCACCCCTGCGACGTCGACGATCCGTTGTTTTCATGTACCGTATTCGATGGTATTTTTTTTCAATATCACGCGCGTTTGTTTTGTTAATTCTTACGTGGGCGCACGGGCCCGCGTGGCAAACGAAACGGGGTTTGGCTGCAAGTGGAAATCGCCGAACAGAACCCAAGTTGGCGTGCTCCTCAACCTTCCCTTTTATCTGTCGCGCAACCTCCATTGCAACTTTTCCTTTTTTCTTGCTCCCACTCGTGATGAGCAAAAAAGCTCCTAAAAACAGCGAACCAGAGACAAATTATGCAGAACGCGACATCGTCTTAGCAAAAGTGCGCGGGTATCCTCCATGGCCTGGCATGGTATGTCGCGTCTTCTGCTTGCTCTTACGAGGTTTCGTTATCGTTCTTGCTCTCGTAGGTCGTGAACCCAGACAACGTTCCACCCGTCGTCTCTAAGGAGCGTCCTGCTGGCAAGAAAACAATGTTTCATTGTGTCAGGTTTTTCCCCGCAGGGGACTAGTGCGTCTCCATCATCCTTGTTCGCTGTCGGGATAATTGACCTCGTTTCCGCACAGCGCATGGCTTGTATCAAAGGACATATCGAGGTTGAAGGAGCACGAAATCCGTGCATACATCAGCGAGCCACATAAGAAAAATGCGGACCTCCTAGCTGGATACAGAATTGCTCTCGATCCCGAAAAGTGGGAAAAGGAACGGGAGAGCTTGGAGATGGCTGCTGCGGAACAAGAAGACAACGCACGAGTGGACCAGCTCGAGACCGAGAATGAGGATGAGGAGACGAAGAAACCTGCCAAGGTAAAGAAGCGTAAGCGAGACGCTGAGGTAGCTTCTGCCAGGTCGAAAGGCAAGCCGAGACCTAAAACTGATAAAAAGGTGGTCACTGGGAAACCGAAGAAAAACGGAGCCAAGTCTAAGGAGATGATCGAATCCGAGGATGAGGGGGACCAGGAAGCCGAGGTTGAGGCTGAGGACGAAGATGCTGGGACAAGCACTAAGGCTGCTCCACCACCTTCTAAGAAACCGAGACGGGAGAAAGAGGAAGAGGTCGATGGTACGACGTCGTACATCCATGTTCCCTTGTGTCTTCTGATCGCCGCCTTCCCACAGCTAACCTGGAAGCTGATCCTGAGGCCCGCAAAGTGAGAGAGTGGCGACACAGACTGCAGAAGGCTTTATTGGGCAATAAGGGTGCTCCATCAGACGAAGTGAGTCATCCGCATAGTATAGATTGACACCACCGACGCATGACGCGCAGGATATGCCCGGGTTGGATCAACTATTTACAACAGTAGAGCACTACGAACATCCAAACCTCATCAATTTCCTCTCAGTACGTTCCTAAGAGCGTTGCGAGTGGAATTTTGATCCATAGTTCACAATTTTTGTGGCAGTTTTCTAAAATCGGCAAGGTTATGCGTCACATTGCGGCTCTAACACCGGACAAGGTGCCTCGCGACGAAGAATTCAAGTTCCGAGCACGGGCGAAGGCCCTAGTAGACAAGTGGCACGCCATCCTTGGTGCCAACAAGCCAAATGAGAATGGCGGTGAAGTTACTACCAACGGCGCACTAGCGGACTCGGCTGCAGACGCATCTGAAGCCAAGGTAGCATCATCCCCAGTACAGAACGCCATCTCATCTGTTTCAGCCGCAGACGTAACGGCATGAATTTGCCGTGGCTATTCTTCTTCTGATGGTTTGTCCACTTTTAGTTTTGGTATTTTCGCGACCTGGCCGCATCGCGGTTCAGTGTCGTGTCAGTCGAGCATACATCGTTTGGCATTATGCAGGATATTATGCTGCGCCATCTTCGCCCTCAACAATCTTTACCACTATGCTGTACATGATGTCGTGGTCAATTGCAACTTGCTCATATTCCCTAGTCTGATTTTGTAGTGCAGAAAATATGAATACATTCTATTACCGGGACTTGGAAAGGATGGCTGACAGGACACCTGCGTGACTTCGTACGTTGACACGAAGTAGTGTCCCCTTGATTCACCGAATGGAAACGTACCTACTTGGCTGCCGCTCAAGTGTCTGTGGAGCTACGGTGTATCCAACCAACAAATGAACCATAACTGTCCCGTCCTGCGTTGCTAACAACGTGGGTGCGGCCGTCCGTTACATGTGACCATAAACAGAGGACCCAACTTGCGTCTGACACCACGCAACATCGGCTCATGCCTGGAGCCTACCACTTCGCAACCATGTGAACCGGAGGGTGCCATAGCGATGGAGGAATTATCTTTGCACAGGTGCTATTCAAGCAGTACTGCCGGCACGCTTTGAGTCGACTTATGATACAATGCGTTGACGAGGGACCGTTTCAATCATTTGTGCCACGAAGGAGTCCGCAGTGTCGCAGATCAAATGCGTCGGAGTCTCGCTAGGCGAAAGAGCTTGGGTTAGCCATCGCAGGCAACCAAGTACGTGGAAGAGATGCCAAAGACATCCACTTTGATGTTGCCCCGTGTGGTCTTTTTCAACAGTACGTATGAGTGCCGCATCCAGGGGGTGTTCTGCTGGCGGCACATGCTCTCATTGCCGCGATCTTTTGTCCCATAGTACATTCTTTTGGCTTTCTCAGTGTCTTATGCATCAAATTATCTTACTAATAGTGGAATTCTAATATGTAGGGTACATCTGCTCTTGCAGTATTGTAACTTAGTACAGTGGCCAACAATACCATTGTGATATCTGACACTAACATGGTGTGCAAAGTATACTACAATCACAAGGAGACATCATACTTTGCTTATCATGTGATTGTAAACCAGTTTCAAGAATTCTGTAAACCCTTCTAGGCATACTCTCAATTGATTTCTAACTTTGCTCTACTCTAATCTTGTTTCATACTGTTTGCACTCCTTTAAGGTTCAATTATTCTTTTAAGTTTCTTAAAATACTCTATTAGCCTTCTTTTAAGAATACAGACTGTTTCAAAGTTTGCATGTTTTGCACTAAATGCAATGGCCACCAATAACTACTAATTATCATGCTAGGCTATAAGTGTATAAAATGTAGTACTTGCTTTTGGCTTTCTATTGGTCCAATAATCAAAGCATTTGGTTATGTTTTGGTAACATGGCAACCATATTAAAATGACAACTCATTGGAATAGTTTTTTAACTTTAAATAGAATATGGTATTTAGTATCTGATATGACCTCTCTTGGCCTTGATAACTGCTTGAATCCTTCTAGACATGCTTTCTATTCATTTTTGACACTTCTTCACAGAAATCCTTTTCCACTCTACTACCACTCTATTTCATAATTGATAAACTCCTATAAATGCCCTCTTATAACCTGAAAGGTATCTTTTCAAATAACCCCAAGTGTGTTCAATAGAATTAAAATCTGAAGATTGAGCAGGCCAATTCAGAAGCTTGATATCTTGCTTCTTAAATCAGATTTGAGGCTCTTCTAGAGGTATACTTGAGATTATCATCTTGTTAAAATATAATTTCATTTGAAGGAATTCCAGAATTCTCCATGCTCTGCAATAATTCTTCCTTCAAAATTGCCACATACTGTTCAGGATTCATTCTATTATAATGCACATTTTTGGTTCTCTTTATGTTTTCTATCTTTTTACTTTTTCTTTGACTCTTTACATTGTTACATTATATGACTGTGGTAACCCTTATCATTTCACTCTTTCATACCTTCACATTATCACACCTTCATATATCACAGGTCTAGATTAATCTAGGCTATAATATTATACCTTATCATTTTGGGGTAGGCCAGATCTACATGGTCTGTGCACACTTAAGTAGTATATATAAGGGCTTGTGCTGCAGCCTGAATTTTCCAGTCTTGCATATTTAAGCCTTTGGCTTTATATAAGTTTCTTTTTTATTACTCCTTTTGCCTAGTTTCCTGGCCTCTAGCACAAAAGGCCTCTTAAGATCAAGCACAAGTAGATTAGCACCCTCCAGGTATTCAAAGTCATAGCTTAACATGAAGATCACATTTTACATTCTTTCCTTAACCTTACTCAAAACTTCCATACCATTTTATTCAATATGGCCCCATATCATAAGTAATTCTCCTTCAAACTTAATTGGATCTTTAATCTTCTTGGAACTTATTCCTTTTTCTTTCTTTTTTCACACATATTCTTGTCCATTTGATTCAATTCTATTGATTTTAGTTTTATCTGACCAGATTACCCTCTTTTAGTCCTTCACAGTTCAATGCTGGTACTTTAGAGCAAAAACCAACCTGATTTTTCTATAAATAGTGTTATGATTGGCCCCTTTATTTTTTCCTTTTTCTTGTCTTAGCTTTAGACTTCACATATCAATAATGCTTTCTTGTTTTGTTCTGGAACATTTAGACTTCTTCCATTTCAGAACTTCTTGCTCAGTCAGCAGATATTACTCATTGTCTGCTTCCATTGCATTTCATCCATTTCCACATAGATCACTTAGTCACCTTAGTTACCCCTGTTGACTCACTTAACTGAGTCTGAACCTTATCTCCAGTAGTATAAGTAGTATACTTTATCCTTCCTGTTCCTTACACTACTTCTGCCTTATATTACCTTGCCTTGCTTTGTTCTTCTTCAAACATTATTGGAACCCTTAGCCCACTTGCAATAATTGTTGGCAAGTATCCTTTTACTCTTAACTAGTTCTAGCATCCTAGTCTTATCCTTAACCTTTTCCTTAGCTCTAGCCCATAAGGTCTATGTAAGTCCCTATTCAAGCCTAATAAAACAAATAGTAGAGAGAAGAGGTTTTTTCTTCTTTACCACAGCTTTTAAAAAGGCTTCCTTGAAAGCATTCCTGACTGTTTGTGGGCAGACATGAGTGATAACAATAGAATTAATGAAATAAGTGGTTTGAACTGCATTACTGGCCTTTCCAGTAAGAATTTGTTGAACAATAGCATACTTGTTGGTAAAAGAAAGTTTTGAAGGACAATCACCATGATGATTTTCCTACAGGAAAGATTAAGAGAGGCAAAAGAGATGATATTATCTTTTTAAGCAGCAGAAAAATGTTTTATAATGAAGATAAGGGAAATAAGGGAAATAATTTGTAATGGTAGGGTTTATATATGCTGCAGGCTTATTAGTGACATGAGAGTGACATAATATATTATTTACATAAGATATATAATTATCTTACAGTACTTCAGAGTTCAATATATGTAATGGGAATTCAAAGTCAAAAAACTGTTTTAATAAGTTGTCATTTTGATATGGTTGCCATGTTACCAAAACATAATCAAATGCTTTGATCATTAAACCAATAGAAGGTCAAGAGCAAGTACTGCATTTTATACACTTATAGCCTAGCATAATAATTAGTAGTTATTAATGGTCATTGCATTTAGTGCAAAACATGCAAATATTAAAACAGTTTTTTAAGCCACTATATATTTGAACTCTCACTTGCACTTCTCACATCATTACACCCCACTCCAGAATTGGCTTAGGCTGTTTCTTGACCCTCAACTTCAACTTACCTGCACAGTTTTCACTCTTTTAGGTTGACCCTTTAGAATATCCAGAACATCTGGATGTCTTTGGAATCTGGACCAATTCCTCACATTACTATTGACCCTGTTATGACCTCATGCTTTTGAGCACCCCTGAATCTTACTTTCCTTGTTGCACATGATCCAAATTTTTAAGCTTCTCCAGACCATTTTGACTTTTTTTTACTCCAGTCACTAGTTTCAGATACTCAATAAGCATGTGCTCTAGGCCCAATGTTTTCCAACTATGGACCCTCTGACCCCTGGACCTTTTCTGTGTACCACTCTGTACTTTTCAGAGCATTTCCAACTCTTTCTCACCCAATAGCATTACTCATTTTCTCTTGATACTCATATGCAGTTTCCAGGTCATGATATTATTTATAAGTGTCCCTTTCTTTGTTCTCTAGTTTCCTTCCAGTAGTTGACCCTGGTACTCCAACATTTCCATCTTATAATCTCTAATGGAAACTACTCCAAGTTATTCCAGATTATTCTAAATTACCTCCTTCTGCCTAGACTCTGCTATTGCAGTATATGTACCTCTAGCCAGTTTCCTGGCCCTTCTTATTGACAAGTTGCTCAATAATTTATTCAAATGTCACTTTACTTGCTTGTATCAGTTCTCCACCCTTAGATAACTTGTTTTTTGACAACTGGTCCTAATTCTTTGAAAATATTTTCTTAAAGTATAACAAGCTAACTAATTATGGGCCCCTTGTTCTTTCAATCTTCAATACTGCATCTCTGTGCAATCTTAATTATTACAGATAACTTGCTTGAAACCCAAGTACTGATTTAGATTTTGCATTCCAGCACTCTGTCTCTTTCTGCCCTTTTCTGCTTCTTTCCACTTTTCTCTAACTTCTCTCCTTTTCCCTTCATTTTTATCTCTTATGCTCAAGTTATTGGATCTTCACATACCTCACCAAGACTGTTGGATTTACTCTAACCAATGCCCATCATTACCCCCTGCTGGATGGTTTGTGTTCACTGATTCTAAAACACCACTAAATTACCCATTATAGTCTATTAACCACAGATATTGAGCAGTACCTTATCTGTTTATTGGATAACAGATGCCAGCACCTCATGCACTCTCCATAGCTTTATACCACTCCAGTCTCAGCTGACTCTGACCCCAAACCACAGCTCTTCCATCTTTCCTTGGTAGTCACAACCCTGTTGCTTTTGGCACTGTGGTTCTTTATGTTGCTCTGCCCCTTGTGGCAGTGCCAGTTTCATCTGTTAATATGCCTCCCAGGAAGATATCCTGCCTCTGACCAACTCTGGTTCTCCTGAGCTTGTAGCATCTGATTCCTTTTTGTTATGTTTCTGCCATTTGCCATCATCTGTTTCCTAATCCTCAAAGTTCTTGAGGTATGCCTACCCTACTGACCCAATGAGATGCCAGGAAATACCCACCTCTTCTTCTCTGCACCCTGACATGTTCATTCATGCTCTACCTTATGTACCCACAATAATTCACTCTTTCCAGATACTTTCATTACTTTTCTGTCATTTCATAGAAATATTCACTCTTTTATGGTTACACTATAATTGTTCTTATTCCCTTCTTTGTAGATTGAGCTTGAGTTCATTTTCATCTTTTATTGCTGTTTTCCCTGTCATATCTTCCTGGATTTCCCCATTCTCTTTTCCTTTTCCAGACTTTCATGTCTTACCCCTCTAACCCTTTTCATGTTCTTCTCTTGGAACCCTTGTGTTTCTCTTACCCTTGATTTCTTCCCTTAATTAGAGCTATATTGTTTGTTGATGTACTCTACCCCTCTAATCCCTCTTTGAGTACTTTTACACCTTTTTGCCTCCTCCCTGGAAATTCTTTTCATTTTTCTGAACCTCTCTGTTCTCTCCACTTTCTATCCTGGGAATATCTTGTTTTCTTCTGGCCTTGTTCCTAATAACTCTATGTTGCTTTAATGCTTTGATTTCTCTCTCTGATATGTCATCTTGGAACCTGTTCTTTATTTCTCTGGGTATTCCTTTTCCTTGGGACATTTCTGCTCTTTCTATGTGCCTTTAAAACTCAACTTTTTCCTTGTATCTTCTCTGGTTAGTTCCTTTTCTCCTCTAACCTCTTTTTTGCACCTTCAGATCTTTCAAGCTATTTTCTTTTTTGTCTTGTTCCTATTGGCCTTTGGCCCTTTTTTACTCAGTTTCTAGTCAACAACAGAACATCAACCTTAAAAGGGGAATAGCCTCTAGTAAAGCCTCTAGTAATAGCACCTAGCAGCCTGCATCAACTGGCAATCCACTATCTCTAGTTCATGCTTCATTCCCTTCTCCTTAGTCTCATTGCTTGCCCCTTCACTCTTCCTCTGTTATGTTTCTGCCCTTTTCTAAAGCAGTGACCAATGCACCTGTGTCAACTGTCTTTCCTTTATTCAAGCAGTGACCAGATTCATTCTGTGTTGACTGTTCTTCTCTGACTACCCATTTACCACTCATGCAATGACTGGATTCCCACCTTGTCAACTGCCTCCACCTCCAATCTTCTCTAACCATCTCCATCCTTTTTTCAGATATTGACTAGGCTATGCCTATGCCAACTACTCCAACCTTACCTTTCCTTCACTTACTCTCTAACTTCTAAATGTCACTTCCTTCTTAATTAGCAGCACAGGCAAATATGATACAATTCCAATCAATAAAGCTTGTGTTTGTTATATATAGAAGGCAAGACCAGTAAGCAAATCTTAGCACAACATTCACTTCTCTAATTCCTCTTTGACCTTCACTCCACATTTCTCCAGCTTTGCCTTAGCCTCAAGATCAGCTGCAATAACCTTTAGTTTCCCTGCCATAATGTACCCAGCCTAATAGCCTTCTGCCAGCTTGATCTGGACTAGGTTACAAAAAAGCTGATTTTTCTCCCTCAAATCCTTGTACAGGAGCTACCAACCTCTTGAATTATATCAGCAACCAGGTGATCTCCCACTGGCTCTGACCTCCTACTCTTTCTTATTGAAGAATCCCCAGTTTGTGCCTGCTCTGCTTTTCTGACCCCCTTTTCTAATCCTCCAGTTCCAGACTACTGTCCTTTCATTTGTTAAATATCAGGTGCACTTCAGGTCTTTTCTGGAATACTTCAGAAAAATGGTCAAACAGGGCTTGGCTTCACCTTAGGTGGTGCATTTTTGCACTAGTCCTTGTTATGTAACTAGCAAACACAACAGTCTCAAGCACATGACCATGGGAACTGTTGAGCATGTGATGCAAATGGTTGCATAGTCATGTGACCAGGAGCACATGATCATGCAAATAAGTATCCTTATATAAATAACCCTAGGCTAAGGCTAAGTCATTTATATCAGAGTATTTCCCTGCACTAGGTATTAGTCACATGATATGGCAGATCTTAGATGAGATCCAGGTACAGTCCCCAATGATATCTGATTCTAAGATCTAGATTAGAATCTGCATCTGTGGCAAAGATCCAGATTGGATCTCCTAGGCCTTGCTGCTGCCATGTCTTATTCATATCTCTAATTCTGTGTGCTTCCCTTCCATTCTCCCACATTCTCATGGTGTGTCTTCTCTTTCATTCCAATCCCTTGATCCATGAGGCCACTGCCTCACTCCTTATATCTGCTCCATGTCTTCTTTATCTCTTATCTATTAGTTGAGAGGTTACTGCTATTGGTGTCCATAGATAGTAGACCTTAGAGTAGGCCTCCTATACTTGGTCTGTGTGC